>OX578142.1:131207530-131390030 GCA_951213105.1 Amaurobius ferox
TATTGAATTTATACTTGTAAATTTTTTTGGATTCTTAGTGGTCACTTTGATGATAATTTGTTTAAAATTTTTAATTATTCAAAAGTGGTTGATATTGATCTGTCAGTATGTTGCTGTAATTGGAGCAAGGTTTTGAATTCAAATTTAGATTGTGTTTTAATAAAGGAAAAAATAAGGTTTGGCGGGTATTTATTTTGGATGGTGGTGTTTATTAATTTAATAATATATTTTTTGTAGTAACATGGTGTACTTAACTTTTTTATTCTCAATAACTGCTTATTAATAATATTTTTAAATACTGATTTTGGAAGATTGGATGAATAATGTTGAATTTTGTTTACTTTGAAATTATATGATTCAGTTTTGTCATATATTTTAATTTTTAATTTACCTTCATTTTGAATTTTTAAACTAATGTCTAGGTAATTGATCCAGTGTGATGAATAAACATTTTCAATTAGTTGCAGATTAGGAGGATAACATTGAAAGTTTAACATTGTGGCATCATTAGTAATTTCAATAATAATTAGATCATCAATGAATCAGTACATGATATGACTGTTGAAAGGCTACTGAATTTTGAAAAAATGTAGATAAAGGTTGGCCAGAATTGTGGATGAGATTCCTTGAATTTCTTTATTTAATTTGTATATGCAATTGCCCTGAGAGGGATACTGGTTGAACAGAATGAATTTTAACAATGTTTTGAATTTTGGAATAGAGATGTTTTTTGAATGAGTAAATTGTTCACATAAATTTAGTATGACTTTAAATAAATTATGAATGTCAATGTTATATAAAAACTTTTTATATCGTGGATGTAAGGTTGTTGTTACAAGCTTTAATTTTTTTACCTGTTGGAGATAAGTAGGCAATGTAAATTGCAAAAATGTTGAAATTAAGGTAGGAAATAAGACTACGTTAATGAAATAGTTTTCCCATTAATTTTCAAAAAGTTACACTTTTTAAATTTTTATACGACCCCCTTATACAAATTTGGCCAACCAGAAAATTTTTATTTTTAATGCAACAAGATCATTAAAAAAAACCCGCATATCTGTATCTTTAAAATTGAGCGAGTTATATTTAATTGAAAACTGAACATTGTGAATGGGGACCATATATCAAATTAGAAATATAAATGTGTGACATATCACAAAAAAGATAAAACTGGATGATAATACATAGGAGACATTTTTGCGAATTCCGCGTAGGCTCACAATGCAATCACGGATTCTTATATACTTTTCGCATTGAGACATGCCACTTTTTATTTAAAACAATTAAAATAAATAAGTAAACAAATGCAAGTATGTATTTGATTTTGAAATTTAACATAATTTTTCAAAACGAAAAATAAAACTCACAGACGATTTTTTCTTTCCTTTAACTCTAATTTAGCCGTTTCAAATGTTTATAGTAAAATAATTTTAAAAAACTGAAGAATGAAATGCAGACGATTTATTTTTTAATTTACGTATTTATTCCCAGTATTATTTCTATTCAATACAACTAAATTTTTTTTTAATATTATACCAAAATAAAGATTAGAAATCATTCAGTGAATTGTCAGCATGTTTAGTTCTGAATTGACGAATTAAGAACTGGTTGTGCATTAGTAACTGGTTGTGCATTATGGTATTTTTTAACAAATAACGAGCTTTTCGAATTATCAATAATTTATGCTCTGTGTAATAAAAATACTGTAGAAACTGCTCGGGATTTTGGACGGCGATATCCAAACTTGCCTGAAATTTCACGTACATCTGTTTATCGGATGATGAGGAGATTAAGAACAACCAGTTCATTTCATCCAAGACCTGGCCCTGGAGGAAATCGTTTGTACACGGAGGACCAAGAAACTGACATCATCGCATATATTTCTTTCAACCCACGAACAAGCATTCGAAAAGCAAGCGAAACTTTGGGGCTACCTAGGATGTCAATTGTTAGAACACTTGGAAAATACCATTGGCATCCATTTTGTATTCATAAACTTCATCCCTCCGATTTTGACCAGCGTGTAGCATTCTGTAACTGGTTGTTAATCCAACAAGACATAAATTCGAACTTTGTTAAGAACATTCTGTGGGCTGATGAATGTTTGTTTACGGAAGATGAAGCAATCAATACTCACAACGATCATTATTGGGATAATACGAAACCATTTTTTGTCCGTGAAATGCATCACCAGAGAAAGTTTTCTGTGTCTGTATGGTGCGAATTTGGTGTGGAAAACTGATTGGTCCTATGTTTATTGAAGGGATTCTTACAGCTGAAAAATACATGCAGCTTATTTTAAACGGTACTGTAACGGATTTTATGGAAATGACAACATTATCGCTTCTAAGAAACATGTGTTATCAACAAGATGGCGCGCCTGCACACCAGGTTATAATTGTGACAAACTGGCTTAACGAACACGTTGATAAACAGTGGATTGGCTTGAAAGGAGCCACAGAATGGACCCCAGATCTCCTGATTTAACCCTTCTCGATTTTTACTTATGGGGTCGTCTTCGAACACTAGTTTATAATACTCACCCACTAAATGCAATTGACCTTAAACAAAAGATAATGATGCTTGCAACAATATTAGTGGTGAAGAACTCCAAAATATTTACAAAAACATTATTAGAAGAGCTCAGTTATGTATTGGAGTTGAAGGAAAACATTTTGAGAATGCTTTGTGAATTGCGTTTTGAGAATTGTATTTCTAGTATTTGTAACGAAATTTGTCCCATTTATATCAGTGATCTTCTATCAATGTTTGCATATTTTAATTATGTGCCCCAAAGGCATAGTGAGTACCACTGCTTTATATGATCTCTGTCTGTGTAATACTTTATTTAGATGCATTTGCGATAAAAAAATTTTACACATATTAACGTATTTTTGACCTAAGCAATTTCCATCGTCAATTTGTTTACGATCCCTATTTTCACTGATGAAACAGCCTTTCACATGGTACGGAAAAGTGGCATAAGTCAGATTTCTTCTTTTATCATAATCCAGTTGATCTGTATCTGCGGTTTTCTTTAATGATCTTGTTACATTAAAAATAAAAATTTTCTGATTGACCAAATTTGTCTATGGGAGTCGTATAAAAATTTAAAAAGTGCAACTTTTTGAAAATTAATGGGAGGACTATTTCATTACTGTAGTCTTATTTCCTACCTTACTTTCATTTCAACATTTTTGCAATTTACATTGCCCACTTACCTCCAACAGGTAAAGAATTAAAGCACGTTTAAGTCTTTTTGGGACGTGGATATGGTAACACTGTATATGTATATAATATATATATATAATATATATGTATATTATATACAATATATATATATAATATAATATATATATATATATTATACAATATATTATATATATATTATATAATATACATATATATATATATATATATATATATATATATATTAGAAAAATGTAATAATAAAAAATTCAAGTAATATTAACATCACCATAGAAGCAAAACCACGGCCATAATGCCGATAAGAGAAAAGTACAGCACCGGTCCAAATTCGATGGTTAATCAGAATTAAATTCATCTTCAGGTCTGAGTATTTAATTCTAATTAGCCCAAACAAATGCCTGTTTCAGAATGAGCAATAGTACATTACTATAAATGCTCAAAGTCAGACTACAGGCATCAAAAGATGAAAAAATGAAGATGAAAATTTGTATTACCATGTGGCATGAACCCTTCTTTCACCACGTGTATACGCGATCAACCTCAACAACTTAAATTATCTACGGTTACCTTACACCTTTCTGGTTGGTCGGATGGTCTGGGTCTCAACAACAACTTAAATTATCTAGCAGCACCGGAATGAACAAGTCGAAATATAATCAGGGAGGCAGTACGAACGTCCACAGCGACACTTCCAGACATGTCCAGTGAGTCAGAGCACGAGACAGGAATATTTCCCGTATAAGCAAAAAGGAATATGAACATGAAGCAACGATGAAAATTCTTACTAAACAAGAAATTCATTGAAAAAATGGATAAACGAGGATGCCACTATACACCATTATGAGGGCTCTCAAATCGTAGTTTCAAACTGGCTAAAGTTACAATTTTTTTAGCGAAAATAAAATTGGAAACATTAATATTAATGTATCATATTTTCCGATTTTTTTAAGCTTATTTTATTATTTTTCATTTTTATTTTTATTTATTTATATAATTAATAAATAATTATATAAATATTTGTTAGCCACTATAATTGGGAGAGTTTTTTTGGATTTTATCGAGTGGAAGTTGATACACTGAGTTGATAATTTTAATAAAGAATTTGGGAAGATATGCATTATATATATATATATATAAAATATATATATTTCAATTTTCATCTTTTGGTGCCTGTAATCTGAGTTTGAGCATTTATAGTAATGTACTACTGCTCAATCTGAAACAGGCATTTGTTTGGGTTAATTAGAATAAAATACTCAGATCTGACGATGAATTTAATTCTGATTAATCTCCGAATTTGGGCGGGTGCTGTTCTTCTTTATTATCGGTATTATGGCCGTGACTTTGCTTCTATGGTGATATTAATATTTCACGTTTACTTGAATTATTTTTATTATTACATTTTTCTAAAATAAATATATATATATATATATATATATATATATATATATATATATATATATGTAATATTTGACTTGAATAGTCCAAGGAAGATACAATTTAAGCTATAAAAATCTATTTTATTCGATGCCACTAGGAATAAATATAATTACAGGTTCTGGACGACTCCTGGTCGTCGACCAGCTATCACCAAATTTGTGTGCCGTCTGCGTAGTTCTTCACAAGAGCAAAATACATTTTCATCAGAGGGGTAGGGAGGATATGAGGCATGTGACTGCTATCTTAGCGGTTTAGGTTTTAAAAATGTGATTGGGAATGCAATTTCAATGAGAAAGTTTACATAGGGTTAAGTTTAGTGACCATATATGGTATGATTGAGGAAACGAGGAAGTGTCTGCAGACTTGTTAATGTTAGTGGCGTGGGATAGAATTTAATGCAGTTGCAATATGTGCTGGACATGAGATAGGAATTTGGAATAATAAGATAACTGTGAAAAAAAGGGTGCGTTATTGGGAAAGGCTTAAAATTTATGTATCATATATATATATATATATAAATTGCAATTTTTTAATCGAAAACTATGCATAAACTACGGTAAATACAAAAAAACCCATCTCTAGTATATCTGTTACAAATAAGTAACTATAGGCCAAGACTAAGGATAGAAATAGCACGTAACTTATTACTATAATGGTAAGGGGATGAGGGAATATTAGTATACATAAATCACAATTAAATAGGTATATATATAAATATATATAAAATGAAAAAGCAAACTCGGCAAAAATTAAAAAAGGCAATAATAATTAGCTGAAGATTAAAGCTCTAGATATGGAGAACAATAAGTTGAAACTACATAAAAAATGGCGGTTAGTTCAAAATTGCATTCTCGTCAGGACAGCCATGCGAATCGAACAAAAACCAATGGAATAGCCAGTTTCGGACAATGGCGATAGTATTTGACTATGGACACCATTGGAACTGTCTACTGGAAGGAGAAGTAATAAATACCAAATGAATTAAAAACCACAAATATAAAAAACAGAAATATAAACTTACTGGTACAGTCACCACGTGGGACTCGAGATGCTAGCAAGAGAACATACGACAAAGCATTTTACATATCTTCGTTAAAGTGAGTGAATACCGGAATGAATATACTATTGAATGTGAACGAAAATTATATATATAATATATATATATAAATATATAAATAAATAAATAAATAATATATATATATATATACATACATATACATACATATATACATACATATACATACATATATATATACATATATACATATATATATACATACATATATATATACATATATACATATATATATACATATATATATACATTATATATATATATATATATATATATATATATATATACATATATATATATATATATATATATATATATAAATATAAATTATTAAATCCAAAGTTAGAATGTATGTAGTAACTCATAATACACTATTCCAAAATTTTCTACAAAATACAAAGAAATAAATATATATTCCAATGAAAGAATAGAGAGAATTTTCAACTCAAAAAATCCAAACATTAAAAAAATCGATAAAAATTTTCAGGGGATTAAATTTGAAGAAATACAAAATTTAAATTTGTATACGGCCCCCGTATAAAAAAAAAATCCAATGAGTAAAATGTGCCCCATACACTAATAAGGTGATGTACAAAATTTCAGCATTTTATCATAAAAGTCCCAGAGATATGTTTAAACAAAGTTGGTGAGGGATTAATCATAGATTAAAATGCAAATGTTTACAGCAAGAGTGCAAATGACGCAACGCAGAAATGCATCATAGGCAAATAATATTTGCCTCTTATCTTTAATGGATCTTTAGCATGGATGGAAAACATTTTGAACAAGCTTTGTAATCTTTGTGTAAAGTTATTATTTCTACACATTGTAGATACTTTTGTACCAATAAATAGCAAAATTATTATCTATTTATGTAATCATTGCTTTCTTTCGTAATTTGTGTATGGACCCTGAAACGCGATCTGCCGACATGATTTTTCCTCTCTGAGGACCCATGTCGATGCATCGAAAAGTGGTTGTCAGCAATTTTGTTGTCTTTTCATATCTCTGGGACTTTTTATAATAAAATGCTGAAAATTTGTACCTTACTTTATTAGTGTATGGGGCACATTTTACTCATTGGAAATGTTTTTGTACGAGGGCTGTATAAAGATTTAAATTTCGTATTTCTTAAAATTTAATTCCCTTGAAAATTTTAATCGATTTCATAAAATTCTGTACCCTTTTTTTACGCAACTTTGTAATTTATTATATATGTCTAGATCAATATTTAAGGAATAAAAGCCGAGGTCAATGTTTTTGGGACACCCTGTGTGTATATATATATAATAACGAGCTTTACTTTTAAAATTTATTTTTAAATATACATATTTACGATAGTTAAGAAAGAATGATGTAATCGGAATTGCTCCAGCCAGAGTACATATTTGGGCCCGATGCGCTGGCTAAGATACCTATAGTGGTGAATGAACCCTGGAATCAAGAAAGGAAGTGAAAGCAGGAGGAAACGGGCCCATAACAAAAAAGGGGTTCAGTTCATACGGCAAAGGGAAAGAGTTAGAGGGGGAGAGCAATGAACCACTATGTTTGCTACCTGGCGAAAGTAGAAGCCCCTTTTTTGTCCTAGGGGCTCTGACCCCTCATACAAGCAAACCTGCGCTCCGATACATAGGGAAAAGCCTAAAGCAAGAGAAGAGCCCTAAAGGGGGCCCCTTTTCATCGAGATGCCAACAGAAGCAGAGGGTTACTGCTCCCACAGAAAAAAGGGGTGAACGCTATAAAATGTTAACGACCTCCAGCAGTTCGAAATTTCTTTATCATTCCCAAGCATAGAATTGAGAACTAGATGGTCAGAAATCTTGAGAAAAAAAGCAAAAAATATTTTTAGATGAGCAAAAATAATATCGAAATTTTGACTAATGACAGCATTAGAAGCAACTTTTATGAAGGAAGGGGGGCGAAGAGGGAAACCGTAACAATTAAAACAATAAATTTCAAATTCCTTTACATCATAGTGTGATGATAACTATGCTTTCTAGCACATCCTCGTGGTTAAATTCTATTGGACAGTAATTAGTAATAAGTGTTAGTAAGTTAGTAATTCAGTATTTTCACCAGAGTTAAAAAAAAAAAATCTTAATTGCACTGTTAAATCCCTAACTATAGAAGATCTATAGTGATGGTTCTGAAGAAGATCTATCATCAGAAATCATAAGCTATTCTGGAAATATAAAGATGAATTATTATTAATAAACAAAACAAGGTCTCGGCTAAATGGATGCAGGAAATGCGATTATTAAAACTAATGAAGCAATCATACACTTTAATAATTGAAAACTAAATTTCAAAATGAAAAGTGCAACGGAAACAAATGTAAACGAAAATTGTACAAATCCCCAAATTAGTTTTCAAAAACAATTTGATTGCGAACAATTGGAAAAAAAAATTTGAGTGTCCCAATTATATCTATTTACATCCTCACCTTTGAGAAGATTTTTAAAAATCTCTCGCTATAATGAACTTTAATAAAATCGGGCCATCTCATTGATACTAATATTTCAACAAAGCTAGAAACTTGCGAAGTGAAAATAAAATTACGACAAATCATATTTTTAATATGCAGATAAAACAATCTCATAATTGGGAATTCATATTATACCCACGCTCAGCTGGAAAATAAAATATCAATGAAACATTAAATAGGCGATTTGATCTGTACTGAAGCAGTTTTAATGGAAACAAGAAAGATCAATCATGCTTAAAGCATTGATTATGAAACACTTTCCAACTTCAATGCAATTTTATTTAAACAAGTCTAAAATGCAATACATTACTCGGTAATATTTTGAAACTTATCGCAATACTGCATTAATTTATTATATTTGAAAACTTAAACCTTCATCGAAAAAAATGAACTTCATTCAAATGACGGCATTGAAATATAAATTGCCTGGTTTAAACATCTCTAAAATGTTATACATTCCTCGGTAATAGTTTTAGAATTATCATAATACTACGATAATTTATTATATTTGAAAACTTCATCGAAAACAACTGAAATTAATTCAAATGACGTCATAGAAAAAATAACACGCCTGGATCTCTCTATAAAAACAGGATTTCATTCATAACTTTCTCCCATTCATCACAATACTATAATAATTTATTTTATTTAAACATTTTGTTTAAGACCATGGAGCTACAAAAAATAAAACTCTATGCTTGAAACTTCATCGAAAAAAATCGTCCTTCTCTTTATGAAATCAATTAATATTTCATTCATATCAGCCATGCAGACTCCATGGACTAAATTATTTTGTGTTAAAAAAATACAGGAATTCTAATACAACTCATTCTACATATTTTGCTGTTTACATTTTACATAGGTGAAAAATAGGCTTAGTTGTAGAAATAATCAAATTTAGATGAGCATTTAAACTCAAATATATTGTCATTGCGTTGTTGCAGTATGTAGATGCACAGAATTTAAACAAAAATAAAGTAGTTTTAGGACGGATACAACACTCAATATGAATTAAAAAGAACTTAAAAAAATCACGATTCTGAAACAAGATGGATGCCATATATCATTTTGAAGTGGGTCATGTGATCGTTTCATATCATGGTCACGTGATCGTTTCATATAAGAGGTGTAATTGTTATTTTAATTTTTATTTAAAAAACTACTGAATATATTTCGCTGAATTTTTTTTTATATATTTTATGGAACAATTTGAATATTACCTAAAATTTTCGAAGCAATTTGTGAATTTTAAATCCGCTTAAAAAATGTTTGAAAAATTAGGTCCCATAGGGCTCAATGCATTTCATTTTTTCGATCCGGGTTCAATCCAAAACTAATTGGGTAATATTATTCATTTATATTTCCATAGGTTCTACAGACCGTCTGAACAACATACTAAAATTTCATTTTGATTAAGTCATTTTTACGGCAGTTATCGTGCTAACAGACAGACAGACAGACAGAATGAACAAAGTCATAAACACTTTTCAACTTTGTTGTAAAGTGTTAATAAAAACAGGGAATTGTTAATTTCTATAAAAATAATTATTTACACAACTAATTCAAATTTTAACAAAGTTCATAGGCAAATGTTTAGGTTGATACATGAAACACTGTCACCCAATCAATTTTGTATTTTGTAGCCCTGTCCAATTTGTTTTTCTTTTAAACTAAAATATGGCATCATTTATATGTTAATAACATCAAATGAGTGAACTTCATCATCATGCAAACTAAAGCGGCTCGTTCATTACTTTAATTTCTAGATTGACCGCGAATAATATAGTAAATAAAATAAAACACCACTTTTTTTTTTTGACAATTCAAAGTGGGGCATCTCTCATAAATACAACACTATCACTTGTTAAGTACTGAAGTAGGTAAAAAAATAGTTCACTAACAATGTCAACATCGATTCTTTTTTAGATGTAAACGTAATTCTGATTAACCAGTATGATTTCTTCATCTATCAATTAGCTCTCTCTCTCTCACACACACAATATATTATTATAGACAAATATATTAAAAATATGGGGGCAAGATACATGTTTGATAATTAGATAATAAACATTAAATAGGAGGAAAATGTTAACATTTAAAAGGTGGAAATGCAAATATATATGAATGATTCGAGATAAAATTGTATTGAAGCTGTTTGCAAGTTGCCTGAATCAGTAACATCGAGCTTCTGTGATGACAAATTTATTGCTTAGCTATTGTTTCAGTATATATTAGTTTTAATGCAAATTATTTTGTACTTTGAAATTTGGATTTACAGGGTACAAGGATGAACTGCATATTTAAAGATATATTAATTTAATATAAATTTAAATATAATAAATTCAACCTTTAGTAAAATTCAAGTTTATGGTCAAACTTTTAGGTAACAAAATTATTTTTGTAATCTATTAAATGCTTAAATAAACATCTACCGCCTCCATAATATATTCAATTTGATTTAATAGTGTTATTTAAAGTGCTTTTTTTTTAAGATAAAGTGTCAACATGCACGATCATATAAATTTTGCTATCTTTAAATTTATGGGTGTTGAAATACAAAACCAAATATAATGAGATCCTCGACTTTACAAAAACTGTCAGGACCTCTTTAGAGGTATTGATTAGAATCAATAAGATTTTATAAAATAGTATAACCCAATTAAAAATTTTACTGCTTTAAATAAAATGTTCGATTCTCACTGATAAGGCTCTCGGAGTGTATATCATATTCACATAAAGACCATTTGGTTGATCACAAGACCCAGGTAATCAATTAAGGCCCAATACACAGATACAAAGGATCAAAAGAATGGGATGTCCTAATACTGTATCTGGCATTTGGGACCAATAAAATCATACATTATCTGAATTTTAAATAAAGTATACAAACTGTGTGGTGAGTTTGAAGATGTTTTAGAAATTTTAATGTTTTTAAGTTCCCTTGTGGTTTTTCTTACATTTCGACAATATAAAGTAAAGGGGAAAAAAAAGTATTGTGATAGGGTCAAAAATTGAACTCAGATTTTTATGAATTTGCATGTTTCGAATACAAGTGAATATGAATGAACTAGCTTGATTAATTTCATCGGTAAACATTAGAACCCTATTAATTTTTAGAGTTCAAACACAGGACCAGGAGAAAGTCCCGCCGGCTGTCCAAATAGTTGCTCAAGTCCTCGTACGAGTCAGACGGGCTGGGTCTTCAACAGGAGAAAATCCCAAATTTAAAATGTTAAAACGTTTTTAAAAAAATTAACGTTTTATATGCAAATTATTTAAAAGCAAATTATCTTTTCAATACACTAACATGCACTGTTCTTGAGATATTGCACATTTTATACATAAATGTGGAGTGGGAAAGTTAAATATGCATTTTATAAGTGCCTTGAAACAGAGATAAATCAACTCCTTTACTTAGGTGCTACTATGAGCTGTTTATGAAATATCAGACATTTTAGTCTTCACATAGGAAGCATTATATCTTGAAAGAATTGAGTGAATTCCATGAAATTCGATTTGCTTATTTTAAAAATAGCAACTGCGATAAGTGTATTGATTATCTGAATGTCCAAGAGATCAAGTGATAAGATTCCAATTTTTATTAACTGTTCTCACAAAATCGCATTTTGTTATTTTGTAGGAAATATCATGTGTTGGACACAACATATTTCTTTTGTAAGGAATTATACTCCATGTTTTTGGAGTAGTGAAACAACTTATTTTATAACAAAAAATCTTCCAAGCGACGCCTGAATTTAAACATTTATTTCATTTAAACGTTTTTATTTTTATTTTTATTAATAGTTCATTACTATAATGAGGCAGGAAAAAAAATTCATGACATAAAATCAGTATTTTATAAACTGTTCTACAGAACTTTAGAGCTCTGCAAAACACATAAACTTAAACACAATAACATGAAACAAATGTTATTGACATTTTCATAAAGGGGAGGGAGGGGGGATTTCTGAAAAATATAAATTTTTTACGAAGGTTTTGAAAGCTCAAGATGTTTAAGAAACACAGAATGAAACAATTATTGTTCATATATGTATCATGTTACATGCAAAAACCATATCAATTACTGAAGCAATCAAGTTTTAGCTTTAAATTTTAATCAATTTTGACTTATTCGAAATACATTCAAACTGCTGCCCAAAGGCAAAAAAGGTTTAGAAAGCTTCATATAAAAGAGCATATAACATACACACACACATACAAAAAATAAATAAAGGTGTTAAATAGTTTTAGAGGCTGAAGCAAAAATTTTTTCCTTAAAACTGGTTAACACCTTATTTTTGTGTTATAAGCTATTTTTTATGCAATGTTTTGAACATTTTTGATTTTAATTTACATTTAGAAAATAATTTTAGTAAGAGCCAGAAAAATTTATGATCAAGTTTGCCAACTTTCCAATGACATCTTCATGCCCACTGTACAGACACACTAGTTAATATACGTTTGACGTCACTGGATTTTGTACATTTTGCCAAATTAGTCTCCAGAAAAAATTGCATGTATATTTTAATATGACATAGCTGTCTATTTGTATGCCAATAAAAACAATAGCACCCAACTGTGATGATTTTGCTGCCTAGAAAAAAACAGTTATAATTTCATCGGAGTTTGAAAGTGACATCTAAAATATTAAAAATTTCTCAAATCTTGCATACATAGCTATCAATATGTGCATTTCTCTTTCATTTTCACAAAAACTAATAAACTGATATCTCTAGTAAGTTGCACTGAGATTCAGGCCATAAGTTTTTGTTAATACAATGAACAAAAAATTATTGTAAATTTCAGCGTCTACAAATGTTACCAAATTATGCATTCTGAATAAACAGATTAAACAGTTTGATGTATTTTGATATACTTTTTTGGTTTTTATTACATAGAATGAACCGAAACTGTTGCTATATCAAAGATAGGCCTACAGAGGCAGATTTCCTGATATACAGACTGACAGCTTAGTACGACCCCTCCCCCACCACCCCCACACCAGGCATATATGAATCTTCCAATATTTTCATTCAATTTGAAATTATTACAACATTTTACTCTATTACGTAACATAACCTATGTAAAGGATTATCGCAGAGTTCCTGTCCATAACATTTGAAAAGAAAATATTAAAAATTGAATTTGAAAGAACTTAAAACAATCTATATCTATATCAAAATGCTGTTATTGAAAACAATTTTTGGAGGAAAGGAGCCTGTGCTATGAAGCGCTAGAGCTTCACCTTGTAGACTGTTTAGTATGAGTTGAGCTCAACACTCATCAGTGGCCCTGGGCTATAGAAGAATTGGGGCTCATCATAAGGAGACTATAAGATAGCTTTTGTCTTCAGTTCTTTTCAGTATGCATCTTGGGCTTGATTTCGATGATTTTATATTTCATATTTACTTGAATACATGAATACTGAATTTTTTATATATTGATTTTATGTAATTTAAAATAATAAAAGAATTTTTTATATATTGATTTTATGTAATTTAAAACAATAAAAGTGTGTCATAAATGCAAAAATTCATGAAATTATACACTATGCGGTCACAGTCCCCCTTCCCCCAAGAATGGCACCACTTAGGGCCTTCGATGATATACATCTGCTTCTGTGAACAAACTTGAATTTAGAATTGAAATAGAATTTCAGACTAGGGGCAAGATTGGACTCTGTTCTTGTTGGATCAGAATGTCAAAATTATAATATTTTGAATAATTCGTTTAATAATTTTCTAACTAAGGGTGTGGACAGGAGATACATTTTCAAACTAAAATATAAAGTACTTTTAAAATCAAATTACAAAACCCATTCCTTCCACAGAAAAGAAAATAGTACAAAATATTTAAATTACTAAAAAAGGAACTAACAAATACATTATAATTATAAATTATAATTTTTGAAAAGTTAATAGTCATGTTGACCAAATTTTGATTGGAAAATAAAATTTTACTGAAAGGTTTTCATAGCTTGTGCTAACTAATATGTGCAAGACTAAGATACATACTTTATAGTTTATATGCTATAACAGTTGGGTCAATAGTCCAGAAAATTAATTTTTGAATTTTTCAACAATTTTCACAAACCTCAGCAGTTCAAGTTATCCCATGTGTAGGGAATAAATTTTATTTATAACACTTACTTATATACTTATTTAATAGAAAAATTAAGAAAATAATTTTTGCAGGAGAGATTTTACTCTACTTTCTTTGATATAAAAATACATTTGAAAATTAAAAAAAAATACAAAATACTTTTGAAAATGCGATGAGTAATAATATATAAAACACATTTAATTAGAATTTTCCTTGCATTTTGTATTTACGTTACCCTAGTTCTGTTAATCATGTAAATTACAAAAAATTCTATCTAGTTCCAGTTTTTACCTGATGTATATATATACACATAAAATTTCATATTTATACAAATAAAATTTCATATATACATATAAAATTTCATATATACACATAAAATTTCATTGATAGTGTGTTCGTTCTTTAATGATTATGTTCGAACCTCACAAATGTATATAGGATATCTTTTCAAAAGTGGTTGGGAGGTCTTAAATCTTGAATTTGAAAATTTGGAAGAAAGCAAAATATCTTTTCAATACAGTAATATGAGAAAGTAAAACAATGCATCTACACTTTATTCTTTTAAAAACATCAAACCCAATTTTATAATTTAGTTTATTTAAATAAATTAAACTAATAGTTATTTTGGAATCCTCCTTCAACTGGCCCTCAGTCAGACGGATCTAGCCAGTCTGCTCTTTTTGACATCTGGATTCTTTTATTCTGCAGCTAAACAGTATCATTTTGTATTTTATGCATCTAAAATTGGACCTGAGGAATATGCTGTTATAGAATCAGACCTACTTTGAAGTTCAGCGTGCCTTTGAACACTTAAAATGGGTTTCAAAGTAATGAGTTGCAAAATTAATTTTCATTGCCATAATATTTTTAGTGATAATTTTATAAATTTTCATAGATGCACAGTGGTGAAGATAAGATGGATGAAGTGTCACCCCCCCCCCCCCCCCCCCGTCCATTGGCTAAATAAATTGCTTCTATGACAGTCGAGCCCCTATATTTCTCAAGATCCTGGCTATGCCTTTGCATAAATATATGATATTCATTTAATTTTTGCCTGACAGGTATTTCTGATAGACTACATTCCTTTGGGTGGCATTATCTGGACCGTCCAAACAGTTACGTTACAGCTTTGGGTAGGAGGGGCGCGGTAGCCCATTGGTTAGCGCGCTGGAGTTGCACTCGGTAGGCCCGGGTTCGATTCCAGCCACTGCCAAAACTGCCGCCGTGTTCATGCGGAGTACGATCACGTTAAACATGTGGGTCCGAAAGTCCTTCCGAGAGGTTGGTGGTAGGGGAAGGAGGGTACGGTCCCTGTGGATGCCTCCCCCACTGGGTTCCGGTCTAAATTGGGTGGCACTTCCCGACCGTCCAAACAGTTACCTTACACCTTTCTGGTAGGTCGGACGGTCTGGGTTTCAACAACAACAACAGCTTTGGGTAGGTTGAATGGTCTGGGTATGAAAAAAATGGAAATCTCATTAAAAATACAAAACTAAACTGTTTTCTTTATATATCATTTTACAATAGTATTTTTTCCCCCTAACTTTATAACAACTTTTATTCTAGCAATAAATGGAGATAAAAAATATATAAATTTTTCTAACTAACCCATAAAGTACAAATAGGAGTCAAATCAACTCTCTGTAGTTCAATGGCTGGTATTAACTCTAAATGTGTTTATTTCTTATAACCTGTCCAACTTTCAAAAATTAAATGATTTCTAGAATATCATGTTTCCAAAATAAACTTCAAATGTAGTTTACAAAAGCCAAAAAATCAATGGAGTCCTTTTGATGCCATGTCTGTGAACGAGACACATAAATCCATGTTTGTACTTATAGGTTAAAGTAAAAATTTCTGCTTCTTTAATTTTCATGCAGAATAACATGCAGTTAATTCTCAGAGTAACATATTAGCAGTTCAAGTACACATGATTTAATTCTAATGCTTTTCAAAAGCATAGAAATATTTACCAGAAATAAAGATTGTAAATTGTTGTTTTTCAAATAAAATTGTATAAATTATCCTAATCAATAAGTAGTACAACAGACAAATAAGACATTACAATAATTAGGAAATTACCTTTGATTGAAGCTCTTAAAATTTTTAATAAATATTTTGAAAATGCATATTAATATAAAGTACACATAATCTTAAGTTATTACTGTTCTGTTTACAAACTGTAAGGCTATTAATAATCTTATTTAGTTCCTATTCATATGCTAATGAATATTTATCTCTGAGTATAAACAATCTATATATATATATTACAAGTAAAATAAAAATTCTTCAATTATATATATATATATATATATATATATATATATATAAATGGAATAAGTTTTAAATCAGAATTAAAAGTATAAAGTACAGTAAACAAGTAATTTTGGCATTCATACTGATGAAATTGTTTAGAAAACTAGAAATAATAAACATGTTAAAATATAAATATTGGTATTAATCATTAAAAAAATACCAACAAATAAATTAATGGCTAAGCATTAAAATTGTAGCAATTCTATGTAAACTAAAACATTCCCTATGTAAAAATAAAACACTGAATTTTTCTAAACTAATTCAATATTTTAGTAATAATAAAATATGAATCGGACAACACTGCAGAAATAAAATAAGATGTTATTCTATATTAAAATATTTAACAGGTATAAAATTATTTTTTAAACATGGTACTAAAATCATAATGAATATAAATAAAATGTTACAAAATTATGATATATACTCATCCCCACCCACCCTTACTATGTGAACCAGAAGCAACGCAGAATGTAAACATTAGAATATATGAATAAAGCACACAAATACAGACTGAAGTCAAATTGACTCCACTTTGTTCAACTTCTGGTTTGAACTATAAATTATTTGTATTTATTTCTTATAACCTTTCCAACAATTTAAGAATTAAATGATTTCCAAAATACACTTCAAGTGTAGTTTACAAAAGACAAAAAAAGAAATCAATGGACTCTATGTCTGAGAATGTGTAACATAAATTCACATCTATAATTAGGGATTATGCTAAAATAATTAACAAATCTGAAGTATATGGTATTTCTTGCTACTGTTAGCTAGAGTAATTAGTCAGATTAGTTCAGTAATGCAAGATACTGTTTGGTAATTACTGTCAGCAATTTTTATAATTTAAGGGATGATAGCATAAATTTGTAGGAATCCTTGCAAAGGATTAAAATATACTATTATTCATGAGAATTTTGACCCCCTTTCTGGTTTAGGAAATTAGATGAATACATATGAGTTTCGATGAAAAATTTCAATCTAAAAATTTTGTTGAAAATATAAGTGTACTTTTGTTATCTAAAGTGCATGCTAAAATTATAAAAAAAATAAAATATCTAGTCAAATCTCAATCTAAAGTTATTTAAAATACAACATTTACTGTATATTTTAAAATTCAAAATATTAATCCATATCACACAAAAGTACATAAACCTGCATATACTACATGTATCTTATTACTAAATATTTACTACATCTTACGTTCTGTTTAAATAACCGCTGGGCAAAATTTTCATGACAAATTTTAAAAATGACTCAATTTGTAAATTCCTCGAAAACTTGAGGGCATCACACATCTAGGTAGATCAGAAAAATCAATTTTTTTTTAACATCCTCTAAAAGTATATTGTCTTAAATATTATTTTTAAATTTCCTAATGAAACGTATAGAAATGCCTGCGATAGTGATTACACTGATGAAAGTAAAAATGATCGAGACTGCGTTCTCAAAACTTTAAATTCGCTTTTTTCAAAATAAACGTTTGAAAATTAGTCTCGGCAGATATTTAACCAATTTATTTGACATTTGTTACAATTTTTCCAGACAGTAGCATGCAGTTAGATATGCAGTTTATTTATGATTGAGGCTTTTGCAATTTTACTATAAAAATAAACATTTTAGAGCGAAAAAATCTTTAATTTTCGCTTTCATAGCCAACATTTTTCTCTCTCATTCAATAAAAAAAAAGGGAAAAAAATCCTACCTGTGTATCTAGCCTCAATATTTAATTTGATTTTTTTTATTCCAGAAACTTGTAGAAGATATCCTGCCAACCGCAAAGAAAACATATTTTACGAGGATCATGACAACTTTAATTCGACATTTTTCAACAAAAATTTCAATTTTATTATAGGTACTTTTGAATTAAAAAAATACTTTTAAAACTTGTTTATCAATCTTTAGCAATCTAAGCCCAAAAAATCCATTTCATTTTCGGTCATTCTATGTCCCCCTTTAATTGCATTTATAATTGTTAAACATTCTGGTTTCTGCAGGGGTCCCAAAAATATATAGGAAAAGGGATCATGTGATAAAAACAAATTCATTTAAACTACCTTCGATTGTTAAACTTGTTTAGGTTTCAATTGCATCAGTAAATGTGTCAATTCTGTAGAATCTGTCTCTGGTGGATTGAGATGGGAGACCTAAAAGCATCAGTCTTATACATATTTCTATCTTTACGGATTTCTTTAGAGATGTGCTCATTTTCAATATATGAAAATTCTCCATTAAACAGAAATGTGTTTTATATATTATCTGTATTATTAGGAAAATTTTAGCAAAAATAAATGTGTAAACGACATAAAACATTTACTATGAAGAATATTGTTGTTCACAGTAAACAAAAACATAATTATGTTACTACATATTGAACTAACATAAAGACCTAAATTTCAATGAGTTTAGATAAAAAAATTCTTGATAGTATCTTGAAATTTAGAAGGACATTTTGTATACAGCTATTTTTTTAATATCTTTGTGACAATTTGTTTTTTACACTAGATTGTATTATTAAAATAGTTGTTTACTTTTGCGTCATTACTAGATTTTTAACTTTTATATTTACAATGCTGTTATACAATAATAGATTTGATGACCACTGCCCTGTATGTATGCAAGATATATGTGCCAATATTTGTGTTTATCAAATACATACATTTTTTTTAATATAATATACTTTTATCTTTCTGTGTCAACAAATCAGAAAATTAAAAGATTGTACAAAATCTTTTTAGAAGTTAAAAATCACAAACATGAAAATAAGCAGATTCTTATTCTTAAATCTGTATAATTTGTTTCAAACTGTAATTTATCAATTTATTAAATACGAAAGACCTTTACTTTCTTTTATTTTGGAAATATTAGATATTACATTCAGTATCAAGATGCTGAGGGATTCAGTTATAGGCAGTGGTGTTGCTCAACCAGTTTGCGGAAACAATCAGTTATGGAGTTATGGACCCACAGCCCTCCATGACTAGGGGTACCAGGGCTAACCATAGGGAGGACGGACAAGTGGACTCAGTGGAGGCCTGGATCTCCAATAAATTTTTTAGAGAGGTTTAAGAAGTGAAAAATTCACGAAACACAGAAGCAAATATGAAAGGGCCAATATTAAGTGTTTGTAGGGGGCCCCTAATTTGTATGGGCGAACCTGGGGGTACAGGAGGTTTGAATGGATTTTAGGAGGGAGGGGCAATGTCAATGCATGATATGATGACTGCGTGGAAGCAGGAAATGAAGAGGTTACAATGTTTTATGCTACAAGGTGGCACAACCAAACTAAGCTCAGTCACTGCAACCGGCTGTTAAAATATAAGTGGCTTTAGAAACTGGTTGTTATTTGTTGGAATATATATTCTCGACATAGACAAGTTAAAAAATGTAAAGCCTTTCGTGATGACTCCAAATTGGTCACAAAAATATGTAGTAAATGTCCTTTTTAATTTAGAAGAAAACTGGTTGTTAAAAAATTAGAATGACACTGCACATTATAAAGATATTAGAAATAATAAGTTCCATAAAAATACTAGTATTAACCTTTTAAATATTATAATTCATCTATAAATGTTATATTCAGAGTTTAATGTGGTGAGAGAATGTTTATTTACTAATTTTGTTCATTGATGTTGTCTCCAGGAAAAAGATGCAAAATTTGAGTATGGGCGATTTATTTAGTAATTTCTTAGATTTATTAGGTGCCTTTATGACTTGAGATGATATATATGGCAATAATGTGTATGTGTGTATATATATACATAGCTATATATATATATATATAGCTATCTTCAGAATCGCTACAAGCAGAAACACGAACTATCAAGGGTAACAAAGGATACAAGTAACTTTAATTTATGAGTACAAGTAATTTTTTATTGAAACGCATTTCACTTTAAATGAAAGTTTGACAATTAGGATTGTACAATTTGAATCAATGCATTCAAATCGCATTTATAAAGATGGAAAATAGTAGAACAATGATTTGCAGGAATATATAAAATAAAGCATAAAAACAATGAGATGTCAATTTTTTTTTAGGAAAAAAAATATTTTAATTGGATATTGGAAAATCACACATTACCCCCCCCCCCCATAAGTTTAAATATTTATTAGACTTAATTATACAAGTTATGCAGTACACATTAATAGATATGGAGGAAATGAAATAACTACTAAGCAAAATGCGATTTATTTTTAAATGTAATAAAAGTTCTATTGACATACGAAATATGTTTCGAATTATATTCTACAATAGATTATGAAAGGAATACAAGACTTGGATAAGTCTAAAAGAAAATACAGCTTATCTTGGTTTGATCACATTATATAGACAAATTATTATTTTTCTTTATTTTAAGAATTTCTTGGAAAACATTTCATTAAAGCAAATGCAATAAGGGATATAGAAAAATGTATATCGAAACAAAATTAAGAGGATTTTACTATCAAAATGATGGAAAGGACGAAAGTTTATTTCAAACAGAAATTTTCGCAGTTTCTCACATTTTTTACATCTGAAGCAAAAAAAAAAAACATTGGGAGAACAACAATAGATCGCTAACAATCCTCAAAAAATTCTGGTTTAGCGTTAGAAAAATTAAGATGACACATATCAATATGTAAACAAAGTCACTGACATGTGTGAAGGCTGTAATTGATTGTTTGTTTACATAGTGACTGGGTATTGATTAACATCATTACTAAGCACCATTTTATGAAAAATCAGAACTTTTAATGATCTTAAACAAACGCATTATCTTGGAACTGAAAACCTCAAGAATTTAAAGCAATCGTTCACTTACTTGTCCCATTCGCGTTTCGTGACAGGAGCCGTCCGGAAGACAGCGGCGTGCTCGGTCCGGAATGCCCGCCGCTCAGTCCTGGAAGTTCAGAAGAATTTGTGCAAAAATCTGCGGGCTCCCGAACTGGCCGATCCATCAAATGTCACAACACAATATTAAAAAAAATAAATAAATAAAAAAAATAATAATAAATCCAAATGCAGTATTGCAGCAAATCACAAAATTCTAGCGGTTAGGCAAGTGTCGGTCCACTAACCCTACTTCGCAGGGCAGAAGAAGGCCGCGTCGTCTGCTCAACTGGGCACTTGACCCTGGTCCAGGACTACAGAGAGGGCGGCACATTGTCCGGCCCGCATCGGACAAACGTTCACAAGTCACAGGATGAACTATGACGACGCAGTCAACTGACAAAATTGTGTCCAATCCATAAAACGATGAACAGTTTTGATCGAGGAACGGATGAGCATCGTAGTAGCATTACGAAGCTTTAATCAGAGGGGAAATGTCACACCAATGGGGGAAGCGACTTTTTTTAAATAGCAGTCGCGTGTTTTGTACCATAGAGCACATCAGTGAGAAACAGAGTGTCAACCGGAGCACCAACCTCGTGCGTCTGCTTCTGAAGATTCTGCTCCGCTCCCTAACCTCGTCAACAGCTCTCTCTCCTAGGTGGCGCTCCTCTGCATCCCCACTCCTCCCCTCCCCTTTCTCCTAACGAGATGCTTTCATTTGCATCTTTTTAACATTGCAAATGGGATGAAAATTAAAATTTGCGCCGCCTAAGCCAATCAGATAAATTAATCTTGGGTTCCTTGTTAATGCGGCAGGCGGTTGGCACCGCAAATGCTACAAATTTTGGCAATGGAAGTGAATGTGGGCAAATATGATTTGATGCCTGTTTTTCACTTTAAGAAACTTTTACATGACGGAGAACGGAACTTCGTGTGTAAAAGATACCACAAACATTTGTTTGTAAACATTGGCAACTGGATGATGCAACATTGATTTAAAATAATTGTTGAGGAAAATTTAAAGGTCAGTGAAATACAGAAAAGATATATACTGTGACTTTAAACAGTTTTATATAACACACGTAAATTAATTATAAATTTCACAAAAATAAAAAAAAAGTCAAATATTCAATTGTGTGCGACGTGATAAGTGCGCCCTTTCATTGTAAAATATAAAATATTTGCATTTAATTCTAAATGAAATGCAAATATTTCGCATTTTCCAGATATTTTTCGTTCTGAAAATCGTTTTTCTGAAAAATATTTCAAGAATGAAATAACTCTGAAATAATCCGGAATATTCTGACATAATTCTGAATACTCTAAAATAATTTTGAATGACATTTTTCAGAATTTTTTTATTAAAAATTTCTTCCAGAAGAAAAGTGAAAGTTTTCTTTTGGAAAAATATTCCTGAAGAAAAAAGATATATATTTATACCTGTCAAATTTTATGCAATGCTTTTCTTTGCATTAAAAAAAAAAAAAAAATGTGAAACATGTTTTTTATAAGTGAAACTAAGTGTAAATAATATGTGTAAATAAAGTGTGTAAATATGTGTAAAAAGTGCAAATGTGTGTAAATAAAGAAGTGATGTTTATGATCCTGTCTTGTCTATTGTATGTGACATGGCATCCAAAAGCACAGACGATTAAAAATTCATTTACATGATGTAAAAATTTATTTATAAATTTGAAATGCTGTCACACAGTATGCAAAATATTTCGAATTTTATTGTACAAGTTAATTTGCTGCACAAAAATCCATCCCTAGGGATCATGATTGAGTCACAAAGATCGGAAAAAACCCGGTTTATTCACAGTAATAAACCGGTTTTTTTTCCAAGGGAATTTTAAAAATTCCCCAAAAGTAGGAATTTTCAATCATTGCGTTTTGTATTGTAAAAGAAATATGCATTGTAAACAAAACGAATATTTATTTTTTGTATTCAGTAATGCAAGTCACTAAAATATGGAAAATTTAGGGAGATTTGTTAGATCCAAGAGAAAACATTTAAATCATATGATTTTCCTATTGAAATGAAAATTAATACGTCAAATAAAATGTAATTTAGTTTGTAAATATTTAAAAAACAAAAACTATGAAATACTTATTGCAGAGTAATTAGCAAAATTTCAAATTTATTCATATTACTAATTTTATTTATATTTATTTCATATTGAATGACAATAAGAAATCTATATTAGTCCCACAATAACATTTTAATAATTCTGTGATGAGTATAATTTACACAGTTTCAATAAAATTTTAGGAATTTCGAATTTTAAAAATTTCATTTCTACAAATACTACTTTTAAATTAATTTAAAGATACATTAAATTTATCTGAATGATGAACCATCATTTAGGTTTAAACTGAGTAATGAGCCGGATTAGCCAGATAAGAAACACGTAAATTAGTTTCTTTCCATCAAAGTTTCCAATGCTTCCAAAACTCCCTAATATTTCCCAGCCTATTCCCGTGTCTCAAAATTCCTGGGATTTTTTTACAACTCCAGTCGTGAATACAAATTTTTTCTAAAGAAAAACTATAAGATAACACTACTGTGACTTGTTATAAAACTATTATGGCTTGATATAAGACTGTAGCTACTTGAAAACATATGCAGATATTTAGAAGGTCTATGACATTTTCTCTTAATTTCACACATTTCGTGCAATTTGCTAAGTACATTACATATATGTCATATAAGGCGGATTCCATGGTTTTCAAGATATTTTCCTGCTGCCTATTGGTTGATTACTGAGCAAATGAATATTCTAATTTGCAAAAACGTTTAATCGCTGACATTCTAATGGCACCCCTATTCGCTGATATTTTCGAAAAAGCTGATATTCTAATATGAATTACATGCTAAAATTTAATGTTCATTATTTCCATTTGTCCGTCCTCTTGGATTTTATTTTATTGTGAAAGGCATTTTATCAATTACATATTTTTTAGGACTGATATAATTAAATTAAATTTTTCAGAGCGTTGGGTAAATGTTCTTTAAAATGAAAACGAGTGGCGAATTTATTATGAAGTTAATGAAGCTTAAGTTTCGAGTTCCGGATAAACAGAAAAATTTCAAAGACCCATGCTATTTTGATTCTTTTATGTAAAAATTGTTTTGGCGTAACATGTGTAAGTTGGATTTTTCCTTTATAAATGCTATAATTCTTAATTGGATGAGATGTTCACATTTCATTATATATGCAACTTTTATAGGATTATTTTAGACCAAAAACAAAATCATGAACACAGACCCATATTAACAATAAATAAATTCTTTAATTCAATCTTAAAACATTGATGGAATCACTGAATGATGTCACGTCATCATTCAGCAACTTTTGTACCTTTATACGTTAGATTAAGGAATAACATTATAGTGACACCAAATAAGTTTTAACGTTGGGACTTCAAAATTGCTAACTTGTACTGAGGCACATTTTCTATAGATGAGTTCATTTTCGAATGATCATAGGGCATTTTGGAAACGCAAGTATACCGACTCCTGAATGTTCTGCTATATAAAACTGTCCCTACATATTTTTTCGATCATTTCTGTGAAACAAAAGTATTTATTTCCATCAGTGGTGAAGCATACCAGTAAATAGCAGTATACAAAGAAGTAGACAGTATTAAATGCACGAGCTGTTTTGGTGTAATGAAACAGTAAATTTTCTTGCTGACTTCTGTACATAAGTTGTGAGAATAACGCGAATGAGACTTATACTGAAAGGAACGGAGAGACGGGGATACAATGCCGGATTTCGTTTTCCAATATTGGCCCTATAGAGAACTAATGTAATTTTTCCGCCAATGGGGTATGACCCCCCCCCCCCCACTACCTATACGTCACTGTACTCATTAAAATATGCGGTAGGGTGTTAAAGATTCCCAAAGCTTGTTTATTCATTGCACTGAAGTTGGCACAGAGACACCAAGCATTTTAAGGTCTCCACGAGCAATAAGATAAAATAGAAAATGACCTTACATCTGAAAGAACACACTCAAAAACTGAAATTTATAATTAAAAAACTGAAATTTATACACCTTAAAAGTACTAATATTATATAATATTCTTAAATTTACACACCGTAAAATTATAATTTTTTAATTATTGATTATACTTTTTATCAACGACAGTATTTCTTGTATTTCTTAAAATTATTGTTTTTTTAAACGTAGCGGCTCCCCAAATTTCTTTTCCGATACTGAAAATTATATATATATATATATATATATATATATATATACACATGTTTTTTAAAAAATTTTGAAATTAAAAATATGGATGAAACTTAATTCTAAGAAACATGATAGCCAGAAAAACACTATTTATGCTTCTAATTCGGGATTTAGTGTCAGCAGAGATAACTTCAAAAATGCGATTTTGGGAAAACTCCAAAAAGAAACATGTATGTATTTTGAACTTTTTGTTTGGAACTTTCGAACTCATATCAACGCATTTATGCTTCAGTTGGTCAGATGCAGCTCTCAGAAAGCCACGAAATACAGAGTGTCTGTCTTTGCGACTACACTATAAACTATGACTCGAAAAACTTTGTGTTAAATATTATCTAGTAAACTTTTTGCAATGGTTGCTAACACGCGAAACTTTTCTTTGTAATGAAGAATTAAGGAAACTTTTTACAGTGTACACAGGAGAGATATGGGATTATAACCCTCCGAAGCCTGTAAAAATAGGTGCAAAAAATAAACTCCTACTTTATAATATACATGTGCGAGCTTTCTTCATCAGACTAAAAGTTAATACCGCTTTTAATATTTTCAAACATTAAAATATTTTAACGTTAGGAAAATTAAATTATTGTTGACTAGAAGCATTGGACTTCGTACTTAATTAAAAAAATAAATTATATCTATTTCAGCTGTATAAAATATCAGTTTTTTAACATTCATCAAATATATGTGTTTAATCTGTCAGTAAAAATACGCAGGGTCAGTTTTAAGCCAAATGAATAGATAGGACCCAATGCGCTTGGTCTCGAGTTGAAAAGTGGTTTCGCTCTGAAATGGGGCCCCTCTCCAAAAGGGTCGTAGAGATGTATGTAAATTACAATTATGAAAAGGCTAATGAAATTCGTGATGATACTCAAAAATCGTACAAAATAGGTTTCAATCAAATACTGGACATAGTCAGATCATATTTAGAAGAACGATTTGATAAAATGAAGAACTATTCAGATCTTCATGATAGTTTGGAAAATTTCCAGAAAATTGAAAGGAAACATTGAAGAAGCATGTTACTGATTTAGAAATGTCATTGTCTGATGTTGAAAGTGTTGAAGAAATTCATTTAGTAAGCACCAATAAATTAGCAGATCTCGATGATAGAATGCTAGTTTGGTGAAGGGGGCGTTAACAACAATCATACCACTGTCCTTTTATGGAGAATAAAATAAAAATTTTCGAACTTGTATACTGCTCTTTGCATATATTTGACAATCATTGTCATGATAGTTTCAGAAGAAAGGCGTTTCTCAAAATTTAAATTAATAAAAACATATTTGAGATCAACCACACTACAGGAACGATTGAACAGACTGGCGATATTGCCAGTGGAATGCGAAGAGAGACATATTAAATTTGAAACTAATCTTGCTTATTTTACTGAAAAGAAAAGCAAGAAAATTTTCAATATTTTTCTTCAAATATATTAAAAGTACACAATAAATAAAGCTGCTGCTTGTAAGAATATAACAAGACTTCCTTGAAGAAAGCAGGGATATGTCAGTTAGGTGATTGCAATTGCTTCGAAGGCGTTTTTAATTCTTTCTGCTTCTCTACTGATCTTTTGGCCTGAGGAAGGGGGCAAAAACAGCACTCGAAACAGTTGCATCACTTTCTGTTCTCCTACTGTTCTTTTAGCCTGAGCAAGGATGTTAAAAACGTAATCGAAACAATTTTTGTCATTTAACTGATATATGCCTGTTTTCTTCAAGGAAGTATTGTAAGTTATACATTATAAATACTTGCTATTATGCAATCTCGTATATTTTTAATGTAAATTATTTTCATAAATAAAAATTTAAATTATTTAATTTATATGTTACTTAGTCTATTAAGCATGATAAGAAAATAATGCAACCAAAAACATTTTTATCACAACATGGTTCCCGTAAACATTATCGTCAAATTTAAGCTAAATAGTAAGAACAGCTTGTATTAAAACACGAAAAACGTAAAAATTGACATAAAAATTTTCAGTACAGATACTATAAATCGGAAAAAGATACTTCCAGTAGGGCCCCGCGTTTTCTAAGACCTCCCTTGAAATTACGTATAACATCTCTATAATAGATTGGTATATCTCGAAGGATTTAAAAATTCATATATGATTAGAAAGGGAACCATATCAAGATTGGTAGCATTTATAAAACATTCACGCTTTTCACATACAAGATTCGATGGCCTCAAATCTTGTGAGTAAGCGCTTTATCTACTTTTTCCTTAAAGAAAATTGATAACAAAAACTGGGAAGATTCACTTTTTAACATATAAGTAAGCATGCCTGTTTTAAAATTTTGAAGAGAATAATGTTTCTTACACGAATAAATATGTAGAACTCATATTTTTCAGATTGAAGATGTTAAAATTTTAGGGGAAAGTATCCCCAGATCTTATTATCTAAATATTCCATAGATTGATTCATCAGTCTTCTATCATATTCTGTCTTCAAACATTTCTATTGGTGAAGGTTATCTTACTTGCAGTATAACTCCTTTAAAATTTGAGTTTAGAGTAAACAAAATAATGCTTTGATGACCTCCAAAGGTTTTGTATTAAATTGTCATTTAGTTTATGGTATCACAGAAGAAAACAGATAACGTTTGGAAATTTAATTTGTTTTTAATACATATTAGCTTATATAGATTCATTGAATATATCCAAAAAGTGCAATTGTAAAAGCAGCAATCGTTTCGTACCTGATCGCCATATTCGGTATTTGGATTTTAGAAAGAGCAACAAATAAAAATAAATGTCACAATAGCGTAGTTTAAAATATAAAAAAAGTATTATGATTAACTATGTTTCTTCTAAAAAAATAAAGTTTCATAGAAGCAATTAAAAACGAAAGATCTTCTAAAAGACCAAAATATATTAAAAAATAAAACCTTATCTTCTAAAATGCATTACTATCAACATAAATTTGCATTTATGCCATTTAAAAAGTGGAGATATATATATTTTTAATTTTAAAAATATTGATTTTTCGCGTATTTGCACTATTTAGTTAAGTTATAAAACAATAAAAAAGAAACTCCAGCTTTCAGCAATGAATGATAGACGAATTTCTGAAGCAGTGCATTGCATAATACTTTTGGTAGATATCACATATTTAGTACTCTAAAAATATTTTAACTAATTCACGTTAAACAATATTAAAGAACGTTAATTTTAAATTCTAAATTTCCTAATTTTTATAAAGTCAAAATTAAAATTTTATCAAAATAAAAATTGAAATTTCATTTAATGTCTGGAGCTATGTAAAATGCATATCAATTAGATGTCACAATCCCCATAAAACTGGTAGTGAGGGGCCGTCGGTTACAGATCTCTGATCTAAAATTCCATGGCATGTTATAGATTACTTCAGTTATCAAAAAGTGTTCAAAATTGTTAAACTTCAAAATGGGAAGATCTAACATATCTAATTCTCACACAGCTGGTCTGTTTGAAGATTGAACCTGTAATAGCCAGACATGAACCAATTCTGTCCCTAATTAAATTGTAATTCCAACAATCGAAATAAAAATAGTTTCATTAAGTGATAATGCTACCAAAATAAATTTAGGAAATATTTTCCTGTGAGATAGACTAAAATAGAGTTTTAAACCAGATATGTTCAAGATTTGTATGCTAAGTATCTATAGACTTCCTCAGAATAAACTAAAATTAGCTGCACCATATCTATCATGGTCATAAGCTGCTATCACTTAGTAATCTGTCTGGTGCCAAATTTAGTTAATAAAGGATGGTCTGAAGAGACCCTTGGAAATTTCTACATCGTATTACTGCGATGGGCAAGAAATCCAATGTCATATTAAATGTTACAATATATTGTGTTAGTTTCTAAAAATATCCATGATTTATAATAAAATACAACAACCTCAGTGCGCGTCAATAATCGCATAAAAAATTCAGATGAAATATTTATCCTAACCGTATTGTTATCAATCAATATCTATATAGAAGTAAAGTACAAAAAATTTTGAAACATCAATATGGACATTTTTAAATATAAAGATTCATTTGTGTCTTTAATCTATATTCTTACTTTTTGTGGTGAATGCGATGCGATATAACGCTCTATAAGTAACATTATCAGGCGAAAAATCATAATCAATTGTAGAAATTTTATATCTTGATCTCTCAATTCTATTTCATCAAAAAAATATTCATCAAAGAATTATAATATCTAATAGGAGTATTTTCTAAAGAGGATTTCAGAAAAATTATATTAATATGCATATAAATCTATAAAAGTTAGCAAGATTTTTATCTTTTACGTTTAAGGGAAAGTAAATGAGATGCGTAGAATCAGATATGAATATTGGATCACGCAATCATCTGCAAACATTTTAGCTATCCTGACGGAAACCATTTAAAACTAAATTTCAGCTTTGCCTTAAGTTCAAGTAAATTTTTTACATATTTTATTTTCTTATGGAAGTTTTTTATCCGATTTTTATATCTGACCAGTATGACACTTATTAGGGGATCTCTAATGCAAATACCACGACCTTAGTGATGCTACAATCATGTTACGTATTTGAGAAATGCAATAAAGCGCTATCAAAGCAACTAAAAATATCTAGACTATGAGACTCCATTAACTCATATTCATATTTCATGGTGCTCAGGTCTCCTTATATCACACTGAAACTAATCGTACTTAATAGAAGTCTCCAGAATTTATGATTGGCAAAATATTCACTTAAGATGTGCTTCTAAAGTATTATTTACTTGTATAGAGAATATTTTATTTTATGTATTATATGTAAATATAAACAAACTATAGCAAATCGAGAACATTACCTTGAAAATTTTCATAGCACCAGGATAGTAAAAATTTAATCTTTACATTATATAAACTTTCAATCGAGTTATTCATTTTCAAATTTTCTTAAAAATTATTTAAAAATTTGATTTTCTAAGTTGGTAATGGGTCAGTTAATATATATATGTATTTAAGTTAGTGTGGGTTAAAATAGTTTATTTTAATACCCTTTTCATGCACAGCAAAGTCCCAACTTTAACATTCTTGCATAGAATATATTATACAGTCATTTTCCAGGATATTATAATCATTATCTATACTAATGTTATCAAAATTTGAAATTGTGAACAAAGTCTATTCTGAACTTTCAATAATAATAATAAAAATTATCCTTTATATAGTTTTATTTACCTATTTTTTAATAATCCTTCTGAATATAAAATTAATTTTCTTCACAATACATGGACCCGTTCTTAAATTATTATACCCACACCTTACACATGGATACACATTTTTTCACATGTTTTCATAGAAAGGCATTTTTTCACAAATGTTCGAAGTGTGTTTAGGGTGTCTTGAAATGTGTAACTTGGTCAAAATCTTCAATTCGCAAATATTCAAGAAATACTTTTCTGTACTGTAACACGAGGAAGTAAAAATTACCATAACTTGCGGGAGGTCTTTGTAAGGAAAATTAGTTTCTATTCACGAATAATATTCACTAATAACGCAATACTTATAAGCAGGCAGTCAAAGATATGATTTACTTGTTTGTAAACTTGTTATGTAAGATGTGTGTGTGTAATAATTAGAAACGATTTCACCTGTAGATTTCTTATAGAAAAGAATTAAACCAATTCTCTATATATGTATTAAATAGATTTAATATGGCCATTCTGAATACAAAAAGAAAAGAAAAAAAATATTATTTCATCAAAAAGTAATGTATTTATTCACATTTTACAAACACTTCTATTGTTTCATGCAACTAAACAATCAGTTTCTAATTGCAACTGCATGATCATCTCAGGACTGTTTCATTAAACCATCATTATTTCCTTCTCTTCATCACATATTGAAATAGCCAAAACCTATTGCTCTCATGATTCCAACACTTTCCAATCACATTATACTGCTTTTCATTGCATTTACTTTCGACAATAATGCAAGATTTGAATGCCGTTAACATTCATGAGTTATTTAGAAACTGGTAATAGTTAATTTTGAACGGCGCACATAAATTCGTATGTAACTGGAAAATAATTTACGAGGCATTCCAGTCTCGTAAAAGTTTGAGTTTCCAATTACTAATTTCGCTAATACGGAACAACCTTTTATTTGCCTAATTGGCTCCAATGGTAAAATTTGAAGACAATAATTGTTTCAGAAGCAAGAGGTATTATTCCAATATCCTCACCAGGGGGCAATTTAAAACTTTGAAAAGACCGATTTTTATAACAATAAGAGTCAAAGACATTATATAAATTGAAAACTAAATTAATTTCAAATACAAGAATTCGATTAAAATCGGGGGAGAAATTCCTAAAGATAAACAGTGTTTCGGTATCCAATATTTTCTTTTTCACTTGTATATAAATATATATCTCTCTATATATAATGGAAAGCCTGTCTGTTTGTTCCGTATACAAAGCTACAGTTTTTGATGGATTATTTTCAAATTTGGAATGGTTATTCTCTACTTCGCTGCAGGTAACCCCGTCCATGTTTCGAGCTTCTAGGATCAGGGATTATCGAGAAATTAATAGAAAACGCGAATTTAAATCTTCTATTAAAAAATCATTATTCAGACGATTATTTTCCAAAACTTTATTTCAAAAAATTATATCATGTTGCTAAGTAACGGAATTAAATCAAATGTTTTTATTCGGCAGGCGATTTTTAACACTTTACAACAGAGTTGAAAAGTGTTTATGACTTTGTTCATTCTGTCTGTCTGTCCGTTAGCACGATAACTGCCGTAAAAATGACTTTATCAAAATAAAATTTTTGTATGTGGTTCAGACGGTCTGTGAAACCTATGGGTATATATGACTAATATCACCCAATTAGTTTTGGATTGAACCCGGGTTGAAAAAATGAAATACATTGAACCCTATGGGACCTAATTTTTCAAGCATTTCTTAAGCAAATTTAAAATTCACAAATTGCTTCGAAAGTTTTAGGAAATATTCAAATTATCACATAAAATATATAAAAAAAATTTCAGAAAAATATATTCAGTAGTTTTTTAAATAAAAATTAAAATAATAATTACACTCATTATATGAAGAGATCACGTGGCCCCCCTTCAAAATAATATATGGCATCCATCTTGTGTCAAAATAGTGATTTTTAAAGTTCTTTTTAATTTATATTTGGTGTTGTATCTGTCCTAAAACCGCTTTATTTTTGCTTAATTTCTGTGCACCAATGTTCTGAAACAACGCAATTACAATATATTTGGGTTTAAATGATCATCAAACTTTGATTATTCAACGAAGCCTAATTTTCACTTATGGAGCTTGTAAACACACCAAGCTGCAAAATGAGTTGTATAAGAATTCGTGAATTTCTTTAACGCAAAATTATTTAGCGCTGGAGTCTGCAATATAGTTGATATGAATGAAACATTCATTGATATCATGAATGTTACCATAATGATAACATGAATGATAACATGAATTGATATCATGAATTGATATCATCCATAGAGAACAGACGATTTTATAGCAGACTTTTTCGGTGAAATTTTCGGCACAGAGTTAAATTACTTTTACCTCCATGGTTTCAAGTTTTTAAGTAAAATAAATTATTGCAGTATTGTGATGAATGAAAAGAATAGAATAAATGTTTATGAATGAAATTTTACTGCTTTTTCATAACGAGCCAGGCAATTTATATTTAAATGACGTCATTTGAATAAAATTCATTTCTTTCGATGGAGTTCTTAAATATAATAAATTATTGTAGTATTGTGATAATTTAAAAAATATTACCGATGAATGTATCACATTTTAGAGATGTTTAAATAAAATTGCATTGTAGTTGAAAAGCGTTAAAAATCAATGCTTTGTGCATAATTGATTGTTTTTGTTATTTTATTTATTAGTTAAATAGTTTATAGAGATAATCTATCTATTTCTTCAAAAACATACATTATTTGTGTTTGCTTCTACAAATTACTTAGCACCGAGGAAGAGTTTTGGAGAAGTGAACAAATCCATGATTTAGACTTAGCCCTTGTCCACGTGTATAGCATTAATGCTCGGATTTCATTTATTTTTGCTTTTATTGTTACCATACCATTGCTTATTGAAGATTTCTTTAACTTGATGATTCGAAATTTGTTTTTTCTATTTTTATTTATTTATTTATTTATTTTTTCCATTTGATTTATACTTTTATTTTGTAAGCTTGTGAGAAAGTTAGGTTTTTCGAGTTACAGCTTCTCACTTTTCTTTCATTGGACTTTCAAACTATTATTACTATTGAAATCATTTTATTTTTTAGCTGTATTTGCGCAATAAATTAAATGTATTTTGCATTGTCATTCCTATTTACTCATTTTTTACATTTGCATCAGTGCAAAGTATCCTTAATTTTTTTAGTATGCTACGGTAATTAAATATATATATATATATATATATATATATAAACAAAATCTCAACAGGATGTGGGCAAGTTTTTAGATCGAGAGCGGTTTTAAGTAATTCTTCTCCAGGAAGTGCTTGATATATTTTAATAGGAAAATAATAAATCAGATATTCAGATCAATAATTGTGGATCAATGAAAACCGAATTTCGCCAGTCAAATTTTAGATATAGTACAAACATTTAATTAAGTATCAGTAAAATGAATTATGATTAAATCTTCAGAGGTCACATTTCAGTAAAATACTTAAGTAGTGCAAATTTATTTTTAAACTATAAATACGGTGGAACCCACTTATAACGAGCTCGAATGTAGCGAAGTATCGGTTATTGCAATTTTTTTCTATCACTTTGGATCTGAAATTATTTTATATTGTTAAAAGCATCGCTTATGGCGAACAATTAGACACTTGAACATCGAATATTGCGAAAAGTTTTTAGTGTGAGAGAGGTAAAGGAAAAAATTATTTTCAGGGAATCTCTTGAGGTAGAAACAAAATAACAGATGCAAAAATTAGCTTGGTAATAAAGATTTATCTCTAGATACATCAAGCCTAAATACTTTCCTAAACACATCTCCTGATACGTTGAGATAAGCTAAACACAAGAAGATTGCCTGATAATTTTCAGATGATACCTGGCTTGATGTTCATCAGCAAACAGAGAAAAAATGATGGGACCATGCTGGATTTTTTGGAGAAATCCACCAATCTTTCATTTCCGATCCTGAGTATGCAGGTAGTACAATATGGAATAAGTTACGAGAAAAATAAATTTTGCCAGAAAATTTCCCTTTTGACGATTATGCTGCAAGCGATGATTGTGTTGAAACAGCATAAGAGACTGATAATGCCATTATTACTGCATTAAAGCTGATAATACGTCTGATGAATTCGAAATAGAAGAAACCGAAATGAATGTAAAAAGAGGGAGGACGGCATGTAAAATTACTGTAGAGAGCCTTTAAAATTTCCATGACTATTTCGAAGTCCACAACGTTATTTGCAGCGACAATTTAGATGCAACAGGAAAAGTGTCTTGCAAATGTATTACAAATGTGTTATAAATTCAAATGTTCAAAAGAAAGTTACAGGTTTATTTTTCAAGGTAAATAAAGGAGCAATATATTTGAACCTTACTATAATGATTTTTTTTCAATGTTCAGCCAGATAAATCATTCTTATTGTTTATCTCATATCTTAACTTTTTATCAGTTATAACGAATATTTTTTCTTGTCTCTTGCGGCTTCGTTATATACGACTCCACTGTATTCATAGCAATAATGCAAAAAAAGTTCAGATTAGTATTTTTTTTCTCATAGAAAATATGTTTTTTTTTTAATTTCGTGGCACTGATAGGTAAAAATCTATTTTATTATAATATCAAGTGTCAGTCGAGAATATATCAAATGCTGATAATAGCTTTAAATCTATTAGCAAAACACCGATAGTAAATACCACCCATTTTTTCCCTCAAATATTAACGAATGACACCAGGAAAATTGAACATTATGCTAATGATATTTTTAAGCAGTTTTCCATATGTGTATTTTCTTCTTATTTTTTGTGGCTGTAGATTCTGGTAAAATAATATGCACAAACTGCAGTAAAGAATTAGCTTACACTTTTCTAGAAATTGTAATTTCAAAAACTTGTTAAAGTCTTTTTTTTTCTACAAATAATAAGATATGTTTGAATGCGTAAAAGAGAGTGATCTGTGGCATTTATATCTAAATTCAAATTTAAAAAATGCTGTATAATTATAAATAAATTAAAATGGTTCATTTCCTCATTGAAGGATATAGTAATAAAATATTAGAAATACAACTTCTTATAAAATCACACTTCTTTCCCTTCTTTCCAAAGTCGAAAAGCTTGATATATGAAGTATATGTGAAAGAGAGCGCAAACCAAAAATAACAAAACGAAAATGTAATATTGAAACAGTTATGTTAAATTAGTATTAATTTTGAGGCGCTGATAAAATCAACGTAATCTTATTTGCAAAACAATGAAAAATTTTTAGTAAACAAGCAAACATAGATTCAATCTATTTAAGTCCATTAACAAAACCATTTAAGTACTTATATACATTTTAGGTATAAAAATATTTTAAAGCTGAAGCAAGAATAACTGTTAAACTACTGTCGCATTATGTGTATCTGATAAAACAAATGAAATACCTAAATTTAATGTATGAAAACACTTGAGTTACGTTTATAACATTAATTTTCACTTGTAAGCTTTGAATCAATAAATTGAAATTTTTGAATTATTACCAATTGCAGACACTGGTTAACAGTTTTATAAAATGGAGGTTTGTTAGAGATATATACTAGTATTATGGCACTAAATTTAATGAAAAAATTTTATTTAAATATTTATATTATGAAGTTTAAAAATAAAATTATTTTGAAAATTTAAAAAAATAAATATTAATATAAATATTTATTTATAAATCATACACACATACACAAAAAATGTATACTCTCACTTGGGAAATTGTGTCACTTACACAATATTTTATAATGTCCTTTGAGTTGTTATAGAACATGTTATTTTGGACATATTCCGTAATAATTTATATTACACTGATAAAATTTTATTGATAAAACAATAAGTATATTGATGTACTGTAAATGTTCAGTATTATTTTATTGCTGGATCGGTGTTAAATTGAAAATATCAGTGCAATAAACTTCACATTAATTTTGAACGTGTAATATAAACTAGACATTTTTTAAACAAAAGTAAAAATTCAGTTTTAACCAACATGGCTTGAGGATGGAATATGCCGAAGGCTCGGTTTCTGCTCCTGTACTTCCTGTTAAGTAGGGGTTCTTAACCTCCATTGCACTCCATCCATTGTTCCTTCAAATGGTAACACTTTACAATTGAAAATACTTAATTCAATTAAAAATCATTTTTAAGTGCAATAGGGAAAATTATGCTTCTAAATGTATATAAATATGAACTAAATTTTAATTACTATTTAAACTAGCTAAACGTGTATTCATTAAATACAAAATATATAAAGTAAATATTTTATAAAATAAATATATTAAAAATTTGTTGTAGTACTTTTATTAAGGCATTACGCATCGTGTAATCAAGAATCGGAGGAGAAGACAGTAAAAATAAATAAAAGGGTAAAAATAAAATCATTCGTAAGATAAACAAATAAAATAACATATATTAGGCAAAAGATAATGATTATCAAAGTTACCTCTTTGAGTTCTTGATGTTGCTTAAAGTTGCCATCAGAATGACTATTGACGCTAAACAGAGTGCAAGATGATAGGACAGGTATGGGGTCATATGAAATATTCAAGTAAAGGGTACAATTTTGGAATACCACAGGCAAAGTTCCTAGAGGCTATCTAAAACCTAGTAAAAACACTTCCATATCCTCTTAAACTGCTTTTATATATTAAAAAAAAAATACTGATCTTACTATCCAACATTCATAAAAGGCAAAACTATTTTTTCCTTGCAATGGACAAAACTTTGAATGATCACAAGTAGAAATCAGACTTGGTTCATTGTATTCACTGATAGTAAAGGGGTTGTTTTAAGTGTAACTTCAATCTTAATAACACAAGAGAGCATTGGTATTCAAATAATCTAAAGTCTCAAATTTTGATATAAATAAATTAAAAATGAATATTGATACAAAACCACAAACGAACTATCCACACACATTCTATAAACACCTTTTAGAACGATTTTGTAATTGAATCACTAGCTTCCATCTCTTACGGTCTTTGACACACGATACTATAATCTCTTTGCAGCGAGTCTTCAAGATCACTAGCTAAGAATCGGCAAGAGTTCAAAGCCACCAAGGAAGGGAATTTTTTTTTCACTGAAAGGGTTGGAAACGGAAACAGTTGGGGTTAAAGCTATGGCAGGTGTGGAGTTTCGACACTGAAAGTGTTCGACGAGGTCAAAAACCCCGTTCATAAGATTGGGGCTATCTTAAGTAGTCAAGTTGAATTTTTAAGGTGGTCAGTAAGATCTTCGGCTGGTGGCGGATAACGAAATTATTGCAGATTCAATCCAGCTCTGATTACGCACTTATCACATCATGAAGTCGATGATGCTGTGTTTCTGCATTCTCAGCAAAAGAATGAAATTTATTTAGAACTATTGAATATAGAAGAATTTACAAGTTTCAAAAATTTGGATAACAGAAGTTACTTTCACTACAGTATATAGTACATGTAAAGAAAAAGTATTATGATTAGGTCATAAACCAGCTTGCTGGATTTACATGTTTTGAGTATCCTTAAATACGAATCAACCATTTTGAACTCTCTCTCTCTTTATATATATGTGAGTGTGTGTGTGTGCGTACATGCAGGTAACCTCTCAAACAAATTGAATGATTGAAATAAAATTTGGTTTAATTATTTTAATCGGTAAACATAAGAGTCTATGGATTTTTCAGGAAATCGAACCATGGGAAAGTTTTCAATTCTTTTAACACTATTTTTTCCAAAATTAGGAAATGAACTGTTAAAAAAATTCATTTTATATACTTACAAAGAAATGTCCATTTTATGAGTAATTTTTAATTTAAATGCTAATGACACCATTTGTAGGGTGCTTTTAACATGAGCCATTCCCGAAATATTGCCCGTTTTAATAAATATCGAAAATGGGAAAATTATAACTTTTTAAAATAATCTGTGACAGATGCGTTTTTGGCTTTTGCTAGTGAAGCTTCTATGATTTTCAATTCTAATGAAGAGGCTCTTTTTTACCTTTAAAACCTGTTCACATTTTTTTTATGTTGTTATTAACGAAGTACTTTTATTGCAGCTTTGTAAGTACTTTTAACTAGCAATGGATGTACACCATTTTTAGAAAGCCGTTCTAGATATATAAAATATTTTACTTTTTTTACAAGGAGTATGATAATTAATATCTCTCGAAAGAATGAAGCTATTTCCACCCACTTTGCTTTGCTTATTTTATTCTGTAACAAGTCAACTGATTTGCAATTACATCGTGTCATAAGAAAGCTCTAATTTTTAACTTATCGTCTACAATATCATATTTTGTTAATCTGTAGTAAATTCCACGTGGTTATCTAAAACGAATAAAATGATAAAAAAGTAAATACTATTATCGAGTGTATTATATATGTATGTATATATATATATATATATATATATATATTAGAACAATGGATTAATAACTAACATAAGGTAATCAATGACAAAACATTAAATTCACAAATTAACGAAAACAGTTAAGACATGGCCACCATTTCGAAAAAAAGAAAGGAACAGCACTAGGCTTAAGTTAAAGGTTAATTCAAATTATATTCTGCATCAGGACTGAGCATCCAACCTACTTTAACCCAAATATATATATATATATATATATATATATATATATATTATAAATATCCTAAATACTTAAAAAAAAATTAAACGAAACTTACAAAAAATTAAAACCAGAAATCACACTTTTTAGGCGCTTAGCAGCTCAATAAAGAGGATTCAAATAGCAATCCATAAAGGAACTGAATAAATGTGAAAGCAATGCACCAAAAATTGGCAGGTGGGGGGGGGGGGGTGACCCCAGCTCCCTGGTTAAGTAAGCTTTATGTCGTGAAGACACTCCCGGTACATTGTAACCGATACATTGCTATAGAAGATAATACAACTGTATCAAAATGCAAAGAAAAAGAAGTTGCATGATTAGTCCGTATTTAGGAGAAATCATTGACAGAAAAAAACCTTTATCTAGTCAATTTAAATTAAAAACATCCAATGTTACCACAAGCCATATATCTGTTGTTCAACGCCAAAAGCATTTATCAAAATCACTAAAGTAAAATATATCGTACGTCTATATCAAATACTTCAAGAAATGATGTAAATGGTTCAACATGAGACATAGTATAGATTACTTACATAATCTAACCTTTAATGACGAGGAATAACTACAGTAACTTCATGTGTATAGAAGACACTGACGTAAAGTCAGTAAATCTACATGTCACTAGGTCTTTTATTTAAGTATAAACTATAGCTGTCAGTTAGGGTTATATCATAAAAACCGCATATGATGCCAATTAAAAACTCTTTCGGAAAACCTTGTGTAATAGTACCATGCAGGAAACGTATATTGCAAGTATATCAATGATTAGCGTTGCTATTTAATCGTGTGCTGCTAATGAGTTGATTTAAAATGATGTTTCAGAACACATTTTTTGTAAACAGGAATTCTATAAGATAATATAATTTATTTCAAATTTAAAATCCCTGCGTTTATCGTACAGACGAAAACCCGTAGTACCATCAGAGAGCTTATATATTGATAAATCCAGAAAATTGAGACTTTGATCGTTGTTATATGGAGTTTCTGTTAATTTTAAGCTGTTTGGATAATATATATATATATATATATATAATAAAAAAGTTTGAAAGTCCAATGAAAGAAAAGTGAGAAGCTGTAACTCGAAAAACCTAACTTTCTAAAAAGCTTACAAAATAAAAGTATAAATCAGCAGATCTTCAAGCAAATGGAAAAAAATACAAATTTCGACTAATCAAGTCAAAGAAAATTATCAAAAAGCAATGGTATGGAATCGATAAAAGAAAAACAGACGAAATCCAAGCACAAACGTTATACACGCGGACAAGGTCGACAAGGTCTAAGCCTAAATCATCGATTTGTTCACTTCTTCAAAACTCTTTCTCAAGTCCAAGTGTTTTGTAGAAGCAAATACAAAAATGTATGTTTCTGAAGAAATAGATAGATTATATCTATAAACTATTTCTACTTGGACAACATACATAAAGAAGAAAAAATAAAAAGAAAAAAGAATATCTGGAATCTAACTCAACAAATACACGAACCTGTCGATCTCGGGAACCCAGAATGAAGAGACCAGTGTTGCCATTCACAAAGGTAAAAGATATGATCTACCGTTGCCATTTGTAAGAAATAAATAACAGTAATGCGAAAAGACAAGTATAAGAGATAATATACAATCAAGAGGGGAAATAATAGTAAGTGTAAGTGGATGCAAAAATAAAATATAATTAAAACAAGAGTATGAAGATGTCGGGATAATATATAAAACATCATGAATAGAATTCATGAAAAACCAGCTAATCTAAATTTTTTAACTATACCATTTACAAAATAAGAGGGATATTCATATAAATTGCTGGTGATTTTTAGATTATCAATATGTATAACATGAAATTTTTTATCAGATAATCTATAAATTCTAAAAAGCTGATTAAGTATAATATTTCTAAACAATATAATCCAGTTGCAGGAATTAAATCGTAAGATTTTATTAATGTTAAAATTAAAAATGTATTTTTTATCATATAAATTAGTAACAATTCTATTAGAAGGTTCAATAATAAGATTTAAATCCAAAAATTGATAATTTTACTATTAGTAGCTTCATTAGGAATTAATTCCAAATTGTCAGGATAGAAATCTATATCTATAACACGTCATTCCTATTTACTCTTTTTTTACATTTGCATATTTGCAAAGTATCCTTAATTTTTTAAGTATGCTACGGTATTTATAAAAATTTATATATATATATATATATAAATAATATATATATAAAAAATATATAAATATATATGAGATAAAATATGTATATAAAATTTAGATGGATATTCAGCCTTGTCAACAAATCTATTTTAAATTTATCTCCATTAAGCCTAGCACTGGTCCACTTTATAAGCATGATTACTTTGCCTTTTTTCATTTTCCTATTTTCGAATTCTCGTCATTGTTATCTGTTATTTATTCATTGATTATATATATATATATATATATATATATATATATATATATATATTAGCTCTCTATTGATCATTCTTCTCAGTCAATTGTAGATAGTGAATGTATTTGTAAATTAAATAAATTTGCTAAATTTCTAAATCCTGACTTGGGGCACATAGTTACAGGAGATTTAGACCTTGTTAGTGACAATGTGTTAAGAACCATTATGTCATTTGGCACTAAATTTAGGATACCTTCTTGTTATAATTCTTTTAAAGTCTTAAAATCAATTAATCTTGATCTTGATAAATATATATATAAATTAGCTTGTAAATACGCTCTGCCATTAGAGGCATTTAATATGTGGAAATTTACTATATTAGAATCAATTAAAAATGCTATTAGAGATATTAAATTGTCTAGATCTTTATATAATATTGATAATATTAAACATTCCATTAATGATTTACAAAGATCCTTTGTTATCACCTATGTTGATAAAGCCTCTAATAATTATGCTATTATCTGTAAAAAATTTTATATTCAATTTCTGTTAGATTATTTAAAAAATAATAGTCTTTTTAAACCTGATTTACATTCCATCAATAGTATTAAATTGAAAATTATCAATATGTATAATGATTTAAATATTAAATATAAATATCTTAAATTTCCTTATATAGTGCTTATTCCAAAATTTCATAAAAATCCTATTAAATTTAGAACAGTTACTAGTGGCCATAATACTTACTCTACTACTGCGAGTAAATTATTACTAAATTCTTTAAATCTAATAAATAATAGTTTAAGCCAGACTAGCAATAACTACCATATTCTAAATAATAGTAAAGAATTAAAGAATAAATTAACATCTCTTAGAAAAATAATAGGATTTCAAACTTTTGATTTTAAAGATCTTTTTAATAATATTAAGATATCTGATCTATATGATGTAATTTTAGCTCTATATAATGCTTATATTACACCTCTTTCAAATCAAATTAAATTTAAAAATTTTCCTAAACTTCTTCACTTTGTTATTTTCAATAATTATATATTTCAAGGAAATAAATTATACTTACAAGTCTCAGGAGTTCCACAGGGTGGCTGTAGTAGCAGTATGCTAGCTAATTTATACCTTTATCATTATGAAATGTCATTTACTTCAATAGATTATACTTTTTACAGATATGTTGATGATCTGATTTGCTTAGTACATAGAGAAAATTATCTCATAGATATAGATTACTATCCAGACAATTTGGAATTAATACCTAATGAAGCTACTATTAATAAAAATGTTAATTTTTTGGATTTAAATCTTTTTATTGATCCTTCTAATAGAATTGTTACAAATTTATATGATAAAAAAGACTTTTATAATTTTAATATTAATAAAATCTTACCTTTTAATTCCTGTAACTCGATTCAATTGTTTAGAAATATTATACTCAATCAGCTTTTTAGAATTTATAGATTATCTGATAAAAAATTTCATGCTATGCATATCAATAATCTCAAAATTACTAGTAATTTATATAAATATCCCACTTATTTAGTAAATAGTATTGTTAAAAAATTTAAAATAGCTGGATTTTTATAATTCTTTCCATAGTATCATATAATTCTATTCATAGTATCTTATATTAGCCAGTCATCTCCATTTTTTTTTTTTTTTTTTTTTTCTCCATTCACTTCCCACTTCAGCATTACCTTTATTTGCCCCTCTTTTTAGTAGCTCTTTTTGTATATTAATACTTTTTCTTTACATTTCGCTTCACAGTTTTTCAATTCTTATGAATGGCAACAGTAAATGGTTTTTTATTTTTTCTTTACGAATGGCAACACTGGTCTCTTCTATCAGTGTTCCCTCGATCCCTGTAATGAATCGTCTGTACACATGCTGTGCTTTTTCCAGGTATTCATTTTTTCTTTTTTATTCCATCTTTATGTATGTCGTCCAAGTAGAAATAGTTCATAGATTTAATCTATCTATTTCTTCAGAAACATACATTTTTGAGTTTGCTTCTACAAAAAACTTGGACATGATTAGATTTTTGTAGAGGTTAACAATTCATGATTTAGGCTTAGAGCCTCGTCCACGTGTAAGGCGTTTGTGCTTGATTTCGTTTGTTATACTTATTTCGATTCCATACCTTTGTATTATATTTTTCATTGACTTGTTGATTCGATATTAATTTTTTTATTTTTTCCATATGCTTGAGGATTAATTGATTTTTACATTTGTTTTGTACGCCAGTTAGATAGTTGAATTTAGTTTAAGTTTTTCTTTTTTTGTTTCCATACCTTTTAATTTGGTTGATTTTCTGTAACTTGATAGCTAGTGTTTTGTATTTTTAATCCATTTGATTGATGATTTGCTGTATTATATTTTATTCTGTGGGTGTTTTTAAAAAGTTAGGTTTATCGTGTTACATCTTCTTACTTTTCGTTCATTGGATTTTCAAACTTCTATTATTATATATATATATATATAATAAAATAATTTGAATATACAATGATAGAATAGAGAGAATTTGTAACTCAAAAAACCCTAACTTTAAAATATACCTACATAATAAAAATAAATATTAAATAGAGAATCATTAATCATGTGGAAAACAAAATGCAAATTTTTAGTCACCAAGCTGAAGATAATCGACAAATATCAATGGAGTGGATTCGATAATAGAAAATCAAACAAAATCCAAGCATTAAAGCTATACACGTGGATAAGCACTAGGCCTAAATAAATTGATCATTTCGAAGAAAAGCCTTTGTCAAGTTCAAGTATTTATTCAAAATGAACACAAAATATGCATGTGTCTGAAGAAAGATATAGATAATATCCATAAACTCTTTCTACTTGAACGACATGCATAAAGATTGAAAAATTATATATGAAACAAGAATATCTGAAAAAAAAAACACTGCATATGTCCTATCCATTGGATCCTTGAATGAATAGACTAATGTTGCTAATCGCAAAAAATAAAAGTAGAGAACTACTGTTGCCAATCGTGAGAAATATATAACAGTAATGCGAAAAGGCAATAATAGGTGATATTCTACAGTAAATTACATCTAATTCTACAAAATAATGGGGCGTATAATATAGTAGAAAACATAGAGGCTAAAGTATAAGGGAATGTAAATACATTATAATGCTTATTCAAGAAATAGTATCTTGTATTAGCCAGCCATCAACTAAGGAGAGAATTTAAGAATATTCAAGTAATCCAAACTTTTTAACTATACCATTTACTAATTATGCTGGATATTTATATAATTTGCTAGTGGTTTTTAGATTATTAATATGCATAGCATGAAATTTTTTATCTGATAATCTATAAATTCTAAAAAGTTAAGTATAATATTTCTAAACAATTGAATCGAGTTGTAGGGATTAAATGATAATATTTTATTAATGTTAAAATTAAAATAGTCTTTATATATATATATATATATCATATAAATTAGTAACTATCCCATTAGTAGGTTCAATAATTAGATTTAAATCCAAAAAAATAATATTATTACTAATAGTGGCTTCATTAGGAATTAATTCCAAATTATCCGGATAGAAATCTGTATCTATGACATAGTTGTCAGTAAATACTAAACAAATCAGATCATCTCTCTCTCTCTTTCTCTCTCTCAACATATCTGTAAATTTTATAATCTGTTGAAGTAAAAGAGTTTTCATAATGATAAAGGTATAAATTAGCTAAAATACTGCTACTACAGCTATCTTGTGAAACCCCTGAGACTTGTAAGTATAATTTATTACCTTGAAATATATAATTATCAAAACGAACAAAATGAAGAAGTTTAGGAAAATTGGTAAATATAGTATGAGTAGATTGATTATTAATATAAGCATTATATAGAGCAAAATTACTACATAAAGATCAGAGATCTTAATATTATTACAAAGATCTTTAAAATCAAAAGTTTAAATTCCAATTAGTTTACCTAGTGATGTTAATTTATTCTTTAATTGCTTACTATTATTTAGAATAAGGCAATTTTTGCTAGAATAACGTAAACTATCATTTATTATATTTATATAATTTAGTAGTAATTTACTCGCAATAGTGGAGTAAGTATTATGACCACTAGTTATATATATATATATATATATATATATATATATATATATATATAAATTGAAAGATGTTAATCGAAAACTATGCATAAACTACTGTATGTACAAAAAAACCCATCTCTAGCATATCTGTTACAAATGAGTAACTATAGACCAAGGCTAAGGATAAAAATAGAAGTTAACATATCACTACAATGGAAAGGGAGATGAGAAGAATATTAGGATACAAAAATCACAATAAAAGTATATATAAATATAAATAAAAAAATGAAAAAGAAAACACTGCAAAAATGAGAAAAGGCAATAATAATTAGCTCAAGATAAAAGATTAAGATATAGAGAACAATCAATTGAAACTACACAAAAAATGGCGGTTAGTTCGAAATTGCATTCTCATCAGGACAGCCATACAATTCGAATTAAAACCGATAGAATAGCTAGTTTCTGACAATGGTGATAGTATTTAACTATAGACACCATTGGAACTGTCTACTGGCTAGTGGAAGGAGAAACAATAAACCAATTGAAATATAAATCATAAAAATAAATAAACCTCCTCGAAAAGAAATATTAACTCACAGGCACTGCTACCACGTGTAGGTTGAACATGCGACTAAGCATTTCACCTCACTTCGTCAATGCGAGTGGGCACCGGAATGAATACATTTGAACGAAACATAATTTGTATGGAGACTTTCAAAAATAGTAATCAGTATAGGACTCAGGACAAGTGGAAATTATATATATATATATATATATGTATTCTTACTGTTGAATATCACCTTTTATCGTCTTTTCGCATTACTGTTACTTCTTTCTTACGATTGGCAACAGCAGTTCTCTGTATTTTTTGAGATTGGCAACATTGGTCTCTTTATCCAATGGATCAGACATATGCAGTGTTTTTTCAGGTATTCTTGTTTTTTATGCATGTTGTCCAAGTTATCAAAGTTTATACATATAATCTATCACGGATATCAGAAACGTGTATTTTGTGTTCATTTTTATAAAATACTTGGCCTTCATAAAGAGCTTTATCGAAATGAACAATTTATTATTAGGCCTAGGGCTTGTCCACGTGTAAAGCTTTCATGCTTCGATTTTATTTGATATTATTTTATCCATGCCTTTCCATTGATGTTTTTTGTTGGTCTTCAGCTTGATGACTAGAGGTTCGCATTTTTATTTTCCACTTGATTGATGATTCTCTCTTTGATACTTTTATTTGTAAGGCATTTTGTAATGTTGGGATTTTTGAGTTGAAACTTCTCTCTATTCCTTCATTGGATATTTAAATTTTTATTATTATATATATACATGTATATATATATATACATGTATATATATAATAATATTATTATATTTATTATTATATATATACATGTATACACACACATATATATATATATGTGTGTATATAATATATGTATAATACATATATATATGTGTGTGTATTATATATATATATATATATATATATATATATATATATATATATATATATATATATATATTATATATATATATATATATATATATATATATATATATATATGTATATATATATATATATGTATTATATATATATATATATATATACATATATATATATATATATATACATACAATATAGGCTACAATAGTCCAGGGAAGAGACATATCATATTACTAAAAATGTCCTTTATTATATGACACTAGAAACAGATATAATTACATAGGCCGGTCGTTCCTCAAGAAATATCAATGCAGTCTGCATAGCTTTTCACAAGTACCGTTACATGGGAGGGGAAGGAATCTGATGACATGGGACACATTCTGCCTTTACGTTCTTTTATGCTTCAAAAATGTGATGGGGATGCAGTTTCATATGAGAAAGTTTACTCAGAGGTTAAGATTAGTGACCATATATGGTATGGTTGATGAAAAGAGGAAGTGCTGGCAGACTTTGGTAATATTAGTGGCTTGGGATAGAATTTAATATAACTGCACAACATGCTGGACATGAAATAAGAATTATGAAAGGATATAGGAATTATGAAAGGAAAGGAATAATAATTGTGAAAGAAAAGGACGCGTTATTGGGAAAGGCTTAAAATTTCTGTATCATATATATATATATATATATATATATATATTAGAAAAATATAATAATAATAATAATAACCAATTCCAAGTAATCATGAAATATTAAAATCACCAAAGCAGTCAAACCACGGCCACAATGCCGATAATAGAAATGAACAGCATGGGCCCAATTTCGAAGATTAACCAGAATTAAATTCCTCTTCAGGTCTGGGCATCTAATTCTATTTAACTCAAACAAATGTCTGTTTCAGATTTGGCAATAGTAAGTTACTATAAATGCCAAATCTCAGACTACCGGCACTAAAAAAGGATATATATATAATATATATGTAATATTTGACTTGAATAGTCCAAGGAAGATACAATTTAAGTTATAAAAATCTATTTTACTCCATGCCACTAGGAATAAATATAATTACATGTTCTGGACGACTCCTGATCGTCGACCAGCTCTCACCAAATCTGTGTGCCGTCTGTGTAGTTCTTCACAAGTGCAAAATACATTTTCATCAGAGGGGAGGGAGGATATGAGGCATGTCACTATTAGGCTTTAATGTGATTGGGATTACAATTTCAATGAGAACCTTTTTATAGGGTTAAGTTTAGTGACCATATATTCATCTGTTTTTCTTTTATAGATTCCATACCGTTGATTTTTGATAATTTTCTTTAACTTGATGATTCAAAATTTGAATTTTTTTTCCATTTGCTTGAAGATTTGCTGATTTATACTTTTATTTTGTAAGCTTTTAGAAAGTTAGGATTTTCGAGTTACAACTTCTCACTTTTCTTTCATTGGACCTTCAAACTTTTATTATATATATATATATATATATATATATATATATATATATATATATATATATATATGATAATTAGTTGAGTAGATTTCGAGACGACAGAGTAGCTTCGTAGCTATAAAGCCAGTTGCATTGGCAGATCTGACATAAAAGTTATAGCTTTTCAATATACAGCAGTTACATCAGCTCACGAAAACTACCATTAAATAGAAATATTTGACGATTTTCCCTACAAACTAATCAATTGCGGTAAAACAATAACAACAATCAAGAGTTTTCGACTAATTGATCTTGCCGAAAATAAGTAGGCTTATAAAATACTTTTACCAAATATTATGGAAATCGCTTAATCTTATCCTGAAATATCACGGACAAGTTGAAATAAGTAAGATTCCTTATATTCTGAGAATGGCTCATGAGAATCCCTTGAGCAGTGGTGCTCAATTATTTCTGGCAGGTATGTACATCGATTCATTTGATTAGTAGGAATATTTAATTTCTTATGATTTTTACAGTTCTGCCTATAAACGTTCATTGTATAGCGTATTATAAATGGCGCTATTCATTTTTAAATAAAAAATTACATATAAAATACGAATTCAGTTAAAATAATGTCATAAGTTTTAAGATTGTTCTTCAAATGTTCGAAGTTTTAAGACCTAGTCTGGTATTGTTGAAAATCAATAGGCATCCTGCTTACCGATTAATATCTATGACCTATGAACCATGGCCAATTGATCTATGACCTATGTTTACCGATAAGATCTTCACTCTTTTCTCCTTTGAATGACAAGGGGAAAAAAAAAAGAAAGACCTTTTAAAAACAGCTAGAAACATCGGAGATAATGTTAGCCGCATAAATCGCATCGTTTTTCAATAAAATGTACAGAATTCGAATATGTTCTTGATTTTTTTTTCGTTGCCTTTTAAGGTGCCTTTAAACATGGACTATTTGAGAACAAAATCTCCTATAGAGATGCTATTTTTTTAATACGATAGTTATCTTGATACAAGTTGGCCTGAGTAATACGAAATGTATGAGAAAGTAGAGTGGAACTTTTCACTCTAGATATTTTTCAATTTATTATCGTATATCAGTCTTTAGACAGATTAGAAAGCTGTTATACAAGTTTGGTAGCTGGCCAGTTTGCTTCGATTTTTGTCGTTAGGAATCGAGTATATGCCACTTTTTTAACATTTATTATTGCGTTCCAAGCACGTATTTATGACCGGTTTATAAGAAATCGACTGAATCATTATTTTGCATTTTTGATATAGTAAAAAGAAAATTCCCGAAAGTAATGATTTATATGGAAATGCTGTTATTGCAATTTTGAAGATGATGGAATTTCAAATTGTAAATAAACTAAAAAATATTCAGTATGGATGAGATAACTTATGAAGCAAAATATATCTAACTCAGGGTTTTAAAATTGCCGAAGAATCATTTTTTACGAAAGTAATGACATCCCGATTCATATAAAAATTGTTTTAAGGAACTAATGAAAGAAAGCTATTCCATATTTCTTCTAAAGATGCTATGGTCTACTATTAAGTCAAATAAAATTCGAAGAAATATCTGCAAAAAGAATAAATGTAAAGGGTTTCTAATTAATTTTTAATGCTGGAGTAACTCATCTAAAACGATTCCGAAATGGAACGTCTGACTGATGCAGTTGATAAAGCATTTCATTTTTGTATACATATTGAAAACGTTGTTGGCCATTATTTTTTCAAAATGTATGTTGTTTACTTTTGCAAGATGATGGGACTTTATTATAGGCATGATACACGTATGGCAAACTTATTTGGCTGAAACTTCCAACGTTGATTAAGTTTTTCTGTAGAATCATTTAGTGTATATCAGGATTAAATTAACTCAAACCAGGGGTTTGAATTGGTTTTTGGAATCTTTTGAAGTATATCTATACAAAAAAAAAAAAAAAAAAAAAAAAAAAAAAAAAAAAAAAAAAGGATTTATATCTAGTATACTCATGACAAATTTGTAAAGCGGACGAAATATTAAAAATTTGAAATTGTGAAATAGACAATAGAGGTTAAAAGGTCCATTTCAACTATAAAAGAAACTATTACCGTCTTAGTAGCTCAATTGAATTGCACTTCGACTAGACAGACGGAGAAACGTGTGTCAAACTCCTATTAGGATATATATTTTAAACAATGAATTCTTAACAACTGTGCCTTAGCAACTCAACCCTGACAGGCTACATGAGTTCGCATTTGCATTTCTTACAAGACATCTGGGTACGCCACTGAAATTGATCATAAGTTGATATAATTTCAACAATCCAGAGATTATATATTGAAGTCAACTAAATGATACGCAGATCAACTACAAACTTTTATTTTCCAAACGTTAAAAAGCCTTAGGCATTTAGACTGTACAGTTTTATTAAATTACATTTTCGAAACAGGGAAATACTTTTAGACCGCCTTGAATGATTAAAACATTTGAAAGAATGACTCTGCATGACATTCATATGCGTACTTTCGAAATCATTACTGTATATGTTTAATAGGTTTAGATATTGCAGGTTGCTTCAAAACCCTTTGTTATACGACAAGAAGAACCTTAGTCTAATCAAGGACTATATAGCCATTAAACAAATAATTTCCACCTTAGATTGCCTTTAAACTCAGTTCGCTCTCTCAGATTATTAAGTTCTGGGGTTAAGAGTATTCTTTGACCCCAAACTCTTGGATTCCCCTGCAGTATGAAAATTCCCAACTTCCGTTAACGAAAGGGTAATAACCGGTTGGCGTACAACTTACCTGTGCTACCACCGACTGGAAAGGATATTCAACAGCTCTCTACAGCAATGCGGTACACATCGAATTTTTTTTTTCGAGTTCTTTTTTCACTTCGTCAAAAGTGATAGGGAGAAAGGGGTGCAAAAAAGGGAGCTGTTCTTCTCCATAGTCGAGGTTATCGAACTTGAATTTACTCCTTTGGCAATACAAGAACAAGTGATGGAAGGGGAGAAGACTAAGAGTTTTAGCCCGTAAAAATAAGAAAGGTGGGTGAAAAAATTGCGAGTCGATCGAGGAGAAACTTGAAGTAGGGACTTGAAGCTTCTGATTGCTCGCAGTTAAAACTCCATTATCATAAGATGTATTTAATAGAATATGTAAAAGTAATTGCTCATTTAAGTGAAAGAAAATGTAATATTTTCAAATTCATATAAACGCATGCTTCAGTGTTATGTAATAAAAAAACTGTTTTCCATGTTATTCTCATTTATGAGCATCTTGCTGCAGGATCAAGGAAAGGAAGAATAGGGTCAACCACGGTTTTGGATTCCTGGGTGAGATGAGTACCTAAATGATAAGAGTACCTAGATAAAAATGTATGGTAAGAAGAATATTTAGGGATATATTTTTATCAGGTACGGACCAAATATGACCATGCTGCCAAAGGAAGGGGTACTTTATACAGGGGACTATCTTATGCAAATTATACCAGATAGAAAAGTTATGAAAACGGAACATGTGTAGTCTGACAATACAATTCGTTCAGAGGATTGATCTTGCAATCTGAGGCTTGACGTAACATAGTTTAGTGGTCAACATTATAACCATACTCAGCCACGAGTTAGTCAAGGGGCGAATGTTAGACAAATAGCAGTACTCAATAAACCCGTAGTGTGGAATTAAACCTATAAACCGAGAGGTAGATCAGGTCCACACTGTTGTCTCTCAGTACTCAATAAACGCAATGAAGGTTAGTTTTGAATAATAAGCAAGTTCGTTTTGCATCTCATGTAAATAGTCTTAGAGGCAGTGTCTAATTAAGAAAATCTTGGCCAAAACTTCTGCCTGGTGCTGAACTTCTAATCTTACAGTAAATTTATTAGTAGCTTTTAATTAATATATGTCTTCGGATTGTTATAAGAGCAATGTGATTCTTCTTGAAAGCAAGTTTCTAGTTTGATAAGAAGCGTGGATGAGCTGACTCTTCTTGAAAGAACAAAAAGTTCTAAGAATGGAAGGAACTAAACAATTGGGTGAAAGGCGTGTTTCAAAGTAATCAAAATTTAAAATTAGGCTATATTTGTCATATTTATGGAAGTTTGTGGTACAAAATAAGATAAAGGGTGAATGGGTGATGATCAGGCTCACTAAATTCTTAGATATAAAAAATGATCAATGATGAAATATAAAGTGCGGATTAGCATTAAAATTCGGTTCATGCGATGGATTAGCTTAATATATTCATTAATTTATCGTTAGCAAACCAACTATTGAAGTTGTTCCTAACTGTCCAACCATCAAAATATTATCAAAGTAATATCCTTAAATTTATAAGAAACGCTGAATTGAATATGGAGTAAATATATTAGAAAGAGAGCAAATTAATATAAAGCAAGTTCAATTTATTCACGTAATTACAATCAGGGTGTATTAGTATAATGAAGCAGATTTGCTAGCAAGCTAGTAAAACAGAAATTGTAAGTGATTTGATTTAAAAGTGATATGCCATATTAATTTCTAGTTATATATTTCAAATAGTGTGCAGTTCAATATAAATTAATCGAGACAGCATTAATTACTGTCGACTGTTGTTATGCTTTTCATGACATTATATCACTTAGAACGATATTCATACAAATCTTGTCGCTCAATTCGAAACATATTAGTGCCAGACATTAAAAATAATCTTAAAAACATTGCTATATTGTATGTAAAGAAAATATTTCGAAAAATCTAACTCAAAGAAATAAGCACCAGAATGGATATCACGTCAATTAATAAAATCCCCAAACAAAGTGAAATTATTTACGTTTAACAATGTAGTAAAAATTGAGAGGTATGATATGATGTTCAGAAAGATAAATATATTTCTGGGGAAATAGTGGACAGTATTTACTATTTACGTTTAATGTGAAATTATTCAGATGTGCAAAAATATATATTAAAACTTGATTGAAGAAACTTGTAAGGGAGGATTATAAACTGAATGCTAGTAAAATCAGAATTAAAATGTAGGATTCGTCCTATACAAAACACATTAAGGTTGATAGTTTAATAACATAAAAATAAACACTGAATAAATGCGCAATCGGTCAATATTTCTCAACTGAAGGAATCAAAAAATATTTCCTCGGAAAGACGAACTCCGGCGAAAAAATATATCTTTAAAATCACATGACTTATCCCGATTAACTGGTTTTGCATAGTAATTGAATCTAAAACAAGCACGGCAGAGATTAAAATACCTATGCATTTTAAATTAGAGCAAAATAAGTAACCAAATCCTATGTTTGCTCAGTGGGATAGGACAAAGTGAAATTTAAGAAGAGTTTTTATACTACCAGATTAATCAGTCAAGAGGGAACTTCTGTTTGGATTGTAGAAGAAAATTTGAAACCTCATTAAATACTTCATTGTGAACTTCATGTAACATATAAAGATTTGAAGAGTTTCGTGTTTGTGCGTCTTCAAAGATATAATATTTTTCGATGGAAAGAGAAACAGCTAAATTTGCTAAATCAGCCTTTTTTACTTTAGCTGATAATGCTATATGTAATATAAATTTTATCAAATATTTATGAATTTTCCAAGAAACTGCTCATGAAATGAAATGCATTAAAAGTTGTAATAAGACTGTGAAAGTTATAATATGTCATTAAATATTTTTTAAGCCAAGAATCGGCAAGATCTTATGTGTTATAATATATACCGAGTGCCAGCATCTTTTCAAAAGTGTCTTTGTATTATATTTTGTGATTCAAAGAACAAGACAAGTGAAATAAACATTTACATGTAAAATAAGTTAAATAATCAAGCGCACATGTGTACATGTCATCTTTTTTGTTTGCTGACCATAGTAAAAGCACTATATGTAGTAACACAAAATATTTTATTAAAATCATTGCATATTTTTTCGGATTTCTAAACATGTGGTAAACACCCATTAAAAACTAGCTACGTGTGCTAGCATGCGTACTGTAGGGTTTTCTGTCTGAACCAGTGCGTCTAGCATGTTCAAAAAACTGAAAATGGAAAACATTTTCAAAACATCTTCAACAGTAAAATGGGTCATACGATTTCCTTATTCAACAATGAACATTTAGTTTTGAATAAATACGACACAAAACTAAAAAAAAAAATCCACATTCAGCTTCTTTATAAATATTTAGACAAAATAATTTTGCCATTGCATAAATTGGCTAATCAAAAACGAAAGAAAACTATTTTCCTGAAAGAAAAAAAAATACTAAGCAAAAAAGCTGGAAAGAAAGATTTCATCAAGCCACGACATATCAGATAAAATTCCGTATCAGAATTCCTAAGTCGTGAAAGTGATGAATGATAGGAAACAGTAAAACAGTCGGTTCTGTTTTGAAAGACAGGAAGAGAAGCATTTGCCTAAGGAGAGGTTCATAATCTGTTATCAATAAATCAGCTGGAGGTTCATGGTAAATAATGGTCCCTGCAATGTCTGTAGAAGTACTTCTATCAAGTTCAAAGAAATTCCTATCCATTAATGGACATTACAAATTGCAAACGGTGAATTTTCTCTTAAGAGGAAGATTAATGCATATGTGCTAGATTTAAACCAGAAGTGAGATCCAAGCATTAATAGGGAGAGTAGGGTTATGACATGTATATACAAAGTGAAAATAATAAAAATAAGACAATATCTCAGCAAAAATCAAAGAATTAAATTCGAAAATGATTGTTTTTTTATGTAAAGGACATACATATTCATAAAGCTATTGACATAGTAGTAGTGCGTTCAAAAAATATCCAAGGGGTACAAAATCTATTCAATATAAAAGTGAAAGTCTGTTTGCTTTTTTTTCCCTTCTTTTGTTAACTTGTCTGTTCCGTATACAAATCCACAGTTCTGAGTCTTTTATTTCCCCCAAATTTGGTATGGTTATTCTTTACTTCACTGAGGGTAACTTTTTCCACACATATTTTGAGTTTCCAGGACCAGGGGTTCTCGAGATATTAATAAAAGACTCAAAATTAAATCTTCCGTAGAAATAACATTATGTAGACCCCCTCCCCCCCCCAAATTTATGTTAAGAAAATTATATCACTTATTGCATAACAACGGAATTACATCAAACGTGTTTATAAGACAGATGATATGTATTCAATTTATACAATTTGAATAATTAAAACAAAATGACGTAAAAATAAATTTTATAAGTGAGCTGTATTGATTTTTAATAAAGTTATATTAGTTACGATCAGGCGACAAGATTGCGAGAATGATTGATATTTATAATTTCAAGTCATCCATTTTATTTTGGCGAAGATTTTTCAAACTCATATATTTTTATTGTGTGTAACCGATTGCTGAAGCAGGATAAAAATGGTATTGGTATATCTTCTATAATTTTAGAGTTTTACATGCATTGACCAAACTTTATATATTTTGTAAATTGGTTTACGAACGAGACCAGAACGTTTTATCGGTCGATTTGTATGTGAAGATAAATTTGTATAGTAAGAAAATAAATTGTTAAATTTCTTTTTCGAGGAATTAAATGTTTTAATATACTTTTTTGAAAAGTAATATCATTTAGAATACTACAAAAATATGTACATATTTTAAATCACGAGCAACGCTAAGTATATATGCTAGTAATTCATAAAAGTGAAATAAATTCCTTATATATGAAGCACTTTAAGCAGTTTAGGAAGTAAAATGAGGAAAAATATTCATAATGATAACCATGTTGATGGATAAGATGAGAGGCAAATGTCAGAAGATAGAACTAAATAAAGATTTCACCAGTGTGAAAAGAAAAGACCTACTAATGTGGAAAAATACATTTATATTTAATTTCATAACTTTTTTCATATTATTTTTACGTTAATGAAATTCACTTTTACGTCAAAGTTCTGAAAAGTGCTTTTGACAAATAGAAAGTGGGTTAGATCCTAATAACGAATTCAAAGAATTCTTACACTAGAATCAGAACCAGACAAAAAATCAGCGCTTTTACCAAAAAAAATTTTTTTGAAGTATCTTTTTCTCAGGATTCGCTATAGATAGAGCTTAAATGATGGTTGATATAGATTCAACATCAAATTCCGGAGGAGGAGGGGAGTTCTCTAAGGATATCCACTTTCAGTTCAGAAATTTTCATTCTCTTTAAAATATCTATTTTCAATATTGGCTATAAATAAAGCTTAGATAATACATGATATGGATTCAGAATCAAATTTTGGTGGAAATAGGGTGGTGGGCGTATTAAGTATTTCCACTTCCGGTTCTAGAAGAGTCATTTCCGATTGCAACATCTATTTCTCAGAATTGGCTATAGATAGAGCTTAGATGATGACTGATATGGATTCAGCATTGAATTTAAGAGGGTTTAGGAAGATTTACGGAGGATTTTCAATTCCGGTTCTGGAGATATCACTTCAGTTTTGTTTTTTGGAAGTTCGTATGGCTGTACGAAATAAGTGTGAAAAAGAGTAAGTATAAAATTGCTTACTTTTCCGTTGAAAATGAAGTGCATGCACTACTTGTCACCATATGAAAGCTCCTTTATAAATTTCTTGTTTTATTTAATTTATTTGCCGTAGCAATGAACTAGATTCCTTACTTTTCTATAATGGAGTTTCAACTTAGATATTTCTAATTTATTTTTACTATTATTTTTTAATAGTAATGAATTTTCAATTTCTGTTGAATTAGTCCAATCAGTAATGTGTTTGGTTACTTATGTACAGATGTAACAACCCATGGATTAAGAATGCCTTCTCATTTTTATGATAAATTGAGTTTATAGTTTCCCTTCTTTTTGTGATGTCTCGAAAATGTATTTAGAGTTAAATAGAGAACGAGGAAAAGAATGCGAAATCCAGGCAATCCATAATTCAAAACGGTTGATGCAGTGTATCACAAAAATTGATTCTCTCGTTTATTTATTTGCATTTGTTTACATTTGAAGTTCGAGGTGAAGAGAACTATAATGAAATGCTTTCGAGCTCCTTGCGTCAGAAACAGTCTCTTGGAGAGGAAGAAAATATAAAATGAGAACTGAGCGCGAAGACGCGAAAGTGGTGACCTTGACAACGCACGTTCTGCGACTGGGGAAGACAAAAATATCCTTACACAACAGAGTCATACAGAGACACATGTCCCACAGTTGGCGGACGGAGAAAAGTCACGAGTATGCAAATGAAAGGCGAACCACTACTGCTCCTGGTATCGTCTTTATCACGGTAATCTAGACCCAGATAGATAGACCACTGTCAAATTGTTCATTATTTAAGCACATATTTTATTTTCGTAGGGATGATATCATCCGCTATAAGACATATTAAGCGCTATAAGTTTTACTTCCTCATTATTTCTGCCATTCTCTCAAGAGAAAAAGAGCAAAGATATAATATATAAGACTTTATTTATTTTGAGCTTGAAATAAGTTAGAAATCTGGGGTAAAACTTGTCCATTTAGTTAATGTATTTGATAGGCTCATAACCTTTTGAAAGTAGTTAACACTTATGATCAAAAGAAAATAGAAAATTTTCCGAAAGAAGGAATTGCAAAGGAAAATTCCCTTCTGGAGGATTTTCTAAAGTGAAGTCTGAAGAATAAACATGCAAGTTGCATGGCTGAAAATGACTCGATGACCAGTTAGATAAACATTCGGTCACAAGAGGTGTTCTTTATAACATTACGACCAGCATTTGTTCTTATTTTAGAATTTTATTTTCTGCCCACCAAACGTTAGATTTTGTGGAATCAGTTGTATGTAAAAGAGTATGTAAATAAATATTTTCACGTATATTGTTTAAACGTAACCTTTTCCAAAATCTGGAAACATAATTGTAGCACACTTTTAAAGAATTAGAAAAAAAAAAACTAATATGTGATCAGTTTTTGTGTGAGAAGACAACGTTTCTAACATATGCATCGGAAAATTACGTTTAAAACATGAAATTTTAGTCGAAAATATGCTATTTAAAATACACATGCAAGTCAATTTTGTGTGAGCTTCTGCATATGAACCATATGTATGTCGGTATTATATAGTTTACGCTATTAATCATTGAATAGATTTGTTATGCAAAAATTTAATTATCATGTCCATTGACCTCACTAGTGAACAAAATATATAATACATACTACAGTACGGAAGAATATATCAATTCGTTCACAAAGTATAATGGAATTTCCAAATATCTTGTATTTGTTGAAATGTGACACCCTTTTCTAGTATTTTGACTAAATACTAGAAACATTTTGAGAAATACTCATAAGTATAGAACAAGGGTTTTAAGGCCTAAAAACTTCTAGAAAATAATGAATAATAAATACATTTAGGACCTAAACTTCTCAAAATGCCATATTATATGAAGAACTACCCAAAATAATACAGAAAAAATTCTTATACGGCACGGGTAAAAGTAAAAATGTGTAAGAAACAATAACCTAGAATACGTTAATACCAGAAAATGTTTTTATTTTTCAAAATGCCAAAATATGTAAACGAATAACGTTTTTTTTAGGCCAGACATTTGCTATTGCAATCATTAGTCTATTTTAGAGTCCGAAGAGTGGATCCTTTTGCGCACTTTGGACACTTTGTGGACACTTTGTTCCATTGCACCACAGGAGGTGGATCACGTTACACTCGCACCACCCAATTTAGACCGGAACCAAGTGGAAGTGGCAACCCCAGAGACCGTACAATCTGTTCCCTAACTAGTATACTCGGATGGACTTTCAGACCTGTAAAATTATCGCGTCCATTCTTCACGTAAATGCAAGGATAGTTTTGTGCGGCGGCGAGGATTGAACTGATTTTAAGGTGACGAAAGAATTAAATTAAAGAAAAATGCTGCATCGGAGAAAAGATAATGAAAAATAAAGTTTTCTCAGTTTTGTATAAAAATATTTATATTTACTTGAGTAACGTCTCAGCCCTGCAAAGAAATATAAATTGCATTATCACTAAAATACTGATCCTACTCCACAGGATAATTTTTTTAAAATTAACACATTTTTCTTTTTGGGCAAACCCGGTTTATTGATGCTGTTATCTGTAATCGAGAATGAACCTGCATTACACTTTGCTCGAAAACATTCTCGTGAAATGTTTTGAATCATTTCAGGAGAATGTTTTTGATCATTTCAGGAGAATGTTTTTGATCATTTCAGGAGAATGGTTTTGATCGCAAATGAGAATGAAACAGTAGAGATGAACCAGATTTGTTATAATATTTATTTTTTATATTACACTTATTTGAATATTTTTATAATCAAGCTATATTTCATTATAAGTAATTCTAAAGCAGTGAGAAGATAGGTTAGAATTATAAACTGGATTCAATCTTGATACGGGAAAACCAATACAGTCGAGTTCCGTTAAATGGAATAACCTATTTGCTACAAAAGAAAAACATTCAATTTGCCGCAGGACTTCGATTAAAATGAAACTTATTGAATTCATATGATCCATTCATGATTTTTCATATGCTATGTAAGATATTCGGTTACAACTTTAAAGGATGAGATTAAGCTTCAAAAGCAATATTCCTATCACATCTGAAAATATTCCCAAACATTGTTTTATAGCACATTATAAATTGAATTAAAAAAATAAGTCTTAAAAATTTTAAAAGACATCTTATATTTTTAAACAAAAACCGGTCAATTTCACTGTGATAACATACAATGCAGGTTTGAAATATTTATCGCAATAATCGGGATTATCCCATTAAATGATATTTTCTTAACAGGAAAATTTGTCTGTGAAATCAATGAAAATAATGTTCGGCTTTTGAATGATATAATACTAAGAGGAATATTCTTTAACCGGTATTCTATTAAGCTGATTCCACTGCATTGTTTCTTATATTTTTATATGACACAGTAAGATACGCATTAATATAATACTACCAGATATATCCGGCAATGCCCGTGACTTAAAATATTCTAGAAGCATTCCTATATTTTTCCAAGAAAATTCCATTAAAATATTTATTTTAATTCCCGTGTGAAATGAAAATATGAAGTAGATAATACACCGTTTAAAAAATTACAAGAATACCTGTTCTTACTATACAAACATACATATTGCGTAGGATAATCTGAAGAATAGAACATCCGATATAATCCAGACAGAAATATAATTCCGATAACATTTGTTTTTATATACATTTCTTAATTATTTAAATTGGAAAAGATTTAATAAAAATCGCCTGCTGTATAAACTCATTGGTTTCTATTCCGTTGCTTAGCAACATGATATAATTTTTTTTTCTCAAATAAATCTGCTGTATAAGCTTCCGATGCTTAGCAGCATGATATCATTTTTTGCTTCAAATAAATTTGTGAGAAAAATATAGTCTGCATAATGCTATCTCTACTAGAGATTAGTTTTTTATTAATAACTCGGCAACCCCTGATCATAGAAATTCGAAACATGGACTAAATTTTAAGTGGGGCTATTTCACGGCTACCCACAAAATTTCATGAAATTCGGTGCAGCCATTCTCTCGTGATAATGAGACAAATACACATACATACCCACAGACAGATTTTCAATTTATTTATTTAGATAACATTGTAATTAGCTCTCTTTCATTGGGTTAAAATTAAATCATGTGTGTCAATTCTAATAGCAGTCAAATTATAAACTGCACAGTTAAGATTGCAGTTGGGCTGCAGTTTTGATTATGCAGCTCATTTATTCAAGGAATGTAAGCCTTTTTTTACACATTGTTGTTTGGAGACATGATGTAGGAGATGAATCAAAACGCCTTCGAAACGATTGATTCTATCATTTGCCTGTGCTTTAAAAAAGTTGATTCCCATTTTATTTTTTATTTTTTAATTTAAAACAGTTTTCGTTGTGACCTTCATATCGACACATTACCAAATACGAAAATATGTTAGGTTAATCAAAAATCGAAACACATTTCAAACTTTTTCCCTACACATTTAAAGCTGAGTGACATTTACAAAGTCTAAAATTCAGCACGTCAACGAACAAATAAAAACGAAGATATGCTGGATTTTAACATATGCATATGTTTACGGCTAAATTAAAATAATGTTTTGAGATCTTTGAATGCAAATGAAGCAAAATTTATTGATTATTGAAACATTGAACTATTAAAGGATTATGTCTGCTAAGAATGGGTCAGTAAAAGCCCAGTTTAATTATTTTAGAGCAGGGGTAGTTAGCTATTAAGAGCTTAAGGCAGGCTTTTTGTTTATAATTTATAAAAGGTTTGACAGCGAAAGATTTCACTACTCCACCCAAACTTAGATAATGTGTAAGAAACGTTCGAAACTCTTGGAAGAATATAGCAACTGATATTTTATTAATACTCACGTATACGAATATTTGCATAAATATTTGTCATTTCTATTGTTCATTTTTAGCTTAATTTCTAGACAAAGATAGTTTGAAATAAATATTTTAAATTAAATTAACCAAAGACACGTGTCATTTTATTTAAGTGTTGCCTAAACATTTTAGATTAGTAAGTAATTATCTGAGATTTTAATTTTTTTGTTAGTAAATAAAAATGTGTTATGTAATTCAATAAGGAGCAACTAAAATGATAAAATGCCAATCCAAATTTGTAAAATATGGGATATAGGGGATACAGATGAAATACAATTAGAATATATTTTGTTTAAGAATTCATTAATTGATGAATTAGCATTATTAAACACAATGTAGGTTAATTGCATTTTATCTATATCCCCTAGGTTAGAAATTTAGATGGGCATATTATTTTAGTTGTGAATATGAAGTGACATGCATATAACTTTTATTTACATATCCATCCTGTTATTAGGTGTATTTAACGTAACATACTTATATACATTTACTTACAGTTTAAAATGTACATTTTTATTATACTGTTGCATTACATTATACTTAAGGTCACAAATTGATAATTACCACATAAATTAATAGATCAAACGCTTTTGTACTAACAGATATACCCGGCATTACTCTTGATTTAAAATATGTGCAAATTCTAAAAGTATTCATATTGTTAAAAAATTATGTTAAAATATGTAATTAAATTTCCCTATAAAAATACAAAGTGATATGTATAATAATATTAAGTATGAAATTATTCAATTAAATCAGTTTCAATTTTTTCTTCAAAATTGAAAATTAAATTTATTACTTTTACAAATCTGCAAAATAAATTAATGCTTCCAATGTATTACAACAATTTGCTTTTAAATAATAGCCTTTACTTACAATTTATATTCTATACTTATATTTTTACTTATATTTTTAGCAGTATATTTTAATTCTTAAATTCGGGATATCTTACAATATTTCATTTCCAGATTTTGGAAGAATTAACGCATTTTTATTTCATTTGAAGAATTTCAGATTTATGCATATATCCTCAACCTTATATGTTTTTAATTAAAAATACTTAAGAACTATACTACATAATTGTTATTGACTTTTATTAATTAGACATCTTATCTCTTATACGTAATATATATTAATATGTTTAGAGAAGTATTGTTATAATTAGAACTCGAATTATTTAGAATTTAATATTTTCGTAGTATTATTTTTTATGGAGAAATAAGATCATTTACAGAACAATTATGCCAATGTAAATGCTGGAAAATAACAGGTTGAATTATACTATGTATGTAAAGGGTTTAAAAATAGCATATATTAACACAGATTAGTAATTTTAACATAATTACTCGAGATATAGAAGCCTAAAAACATTTTTTGTATTCTAATGCTGATTATGATAAAAATAAACCTAAACGATATAGAATATGAATATATGAGAAAGTCGAATGGAGATTTATATTAAAGATATTTAATACAGATGTGTTTTTCTAAGAATTAAACATAATAAAAATGGTCTTCAACTGTATTATATCTCGGATCATTAAATTTTATCGATGTCTTAATATTGTAAAAATTGTAAAACTATAACAGATATCAAATAATCGCTAAAAAACTGCTGTAATAAAACACAATAAATAAAAACCTCTTAAATACAGCTAAATTAAAAAAAAAACCTGGTCTTTTTTGTATTTAATGCTATATTTATGACGTTTTTATTTATTGCATACCAGATATATTGTTATACTAGAAGAAATTATAAACATTGGATATATTCCGAAATAGAGGTCTTCAAATTGACCAAAATTGTGTAGTAATTGCCAAGTAGCAATGATGAGTTTGAAGTATTTTATTTTCAGATAAAACTTATTGCTGCAAATAATATTAATTAAATAGTTATTTTACATGTAATGTCATATTTCAAAGTGAATAAAACTGATTATGTCACAGTGTAATTATCGGTTTCTGAATCTTTAAATAATAATATTGTGGGTACTTTTTTATTCTTATAACTGATAGCAATATAATTTCTATTTTAGACATATGAAAAATTTATAATTTGCTCTACAGCTTCACGACTCTATAAAGATCACCGATACTTTGAAATTTAATCCCTAGTGGTACCTAAAAATAACCACAAATACCTAATCTATATATATATATATATACTATATATATACTATATATATAGTATATATATGTATATATATATATATATAGTATATATATATATATATATATATATATATATATATATAGTGTATATATATATATATATATATATATAATTGAAGATTTTTATGATTACTTGTAATATATATACCCGAGAAATACCAATGAAAATTGCTTGTAAACTGAAGGTTTTTTGCAAATCAGAAGCCTAGTGTAGCACGATGAGCTATGCAAGAAGTTTGGAAATTGAATAAATGGAATCTAGTGAATGTAAAAGGAATAAAATGAATATGAAAAGCATTTCTGAAACCATGTACGTTATCAAGGGCCATATATATATATATATACATATATTACTATACAAAATCAGATGCTGGATTTTCCACCAATTCTTTACACGTGGTGTGTTTTGTGGTAAAAAGAAATATAAACTTTCATCAATTATTACTGCAATAGTGATATTTCACTAAGTACTATAAACAAAGTTTGGGTTCATTTTAATATCAGCTCAACCTCGTTTCTCTATCATGTAAGTTTTGAACTCAGTAAGGGGAAGTGCAGATTTATCTATCACAAAAACATGCTAGAAACATAAAGGTCTGTATTTAATCTTTCAAGAAAATTTGGGAATAGAATATACTGTTAAATTTTCGAAAATTTATTTTTCAAATATCAATGTAATTAGATATGGATGACCATATCGGTATTCCAAATTAAAGGTAATTCAGGGTTGAAAGTATTAGAATAAAAATCGTTTGTTATTGTACTTTGAAAACTCTTCCTATAAATCAATAAACAATAAATGGTTAGATTGTTTAGAAAAGTGTTTGCATTTATCCCATAAAGATCAGTACATTCGAATTCATTTATTTTTAGGCTTTTTAAATTTTGAGTATTTTTTCCAAAACTGTGTACTAAAAGCTCTAAGCATGTGTAAGAAAAATAAAGCAAGCTTTAATGAAGTGCCCATTGAAATTACGTTTGCTAATATTTGAATGCCGAGTATCAAGAAAATTACGTTATACACAATGCTCTCGGGTGACTTGAAATTCTTATTATAACTCAAAAACTTGACAACTGAAATCAATGTTATTTACATAACTTGCTACAATTTGCAATAATAAATCAAAACATTTTAGAAAACGTTTTAATGTTTGCTAAATCATTGAAAAGAGAATAAGAAAACAAATCAGATATAATTTTTTTCTTCTAAATTTTTTTCAGTGTGAGACACCAAAATATATTATATAGTTTTAAGATACCATTTAATTTAATCAGTGAAAGACATTGATTAAGCACATGCCCAATTTAAGTATTAGTAAAATTGAAGTTCTCGAAAGTAAATTTGTTTTTTATTTTATTTATATTTTCTTGTGTTCGTGAGTCAAGGATTCAAAATGGAAATCGTTAAAATAAATATCTTAATATTCTCTACAATTAATATATGCCTTTTGTAGACACTATATTTTGAGTCCACGAAAATGCAACAGGCCAGACATAAATGGATATATAAATAAAAAATGACACTAATCAAAATATGTTAACTGGAAATTTGAATATTAGCAAAACACATTTCTATGTAAACACGATATTGGGAAAAATTTAAATATTTAGATATGGTCTGCGAATTTTATTGTGTTTCATTGATGCATTATGCCCTTATACCGTATGTCACTCATCCAAATATCATCGTAGTAGTGCAGCTTCCAACCGGTAGGTGGCGCGCTCTCTAAAATTATACGACACATTGAAAAAATTATTGCATCGAGGATTCACAGATTTTTGCGAAGAAATACGAATAAACGATGAACGCATTCGGCTTGCAATACTAGTTTATTTGGGGTCAGCAGTGTATTCAATCCTTCGCATGGAAAGAGATTTCCGTTTTGCAGTTTAAAGGGTAAAAAAGAAGGAAGGGAAAAAGTTTCGCGCGCGATCGATAAATGAGGAGATAGGTGGCAGGCAAGGGGCGAGGCTCGAAAGGACAGCGGCAAAAAGAGAGGCGCTTTACAAAAGCACCCTGAAATATGGACTTCGGCATATTTTATGAAATTGGAGGTTTTTTTCCTTTGGCGCCTCCCTCCCCCTTCTCCTCTCGTTCGTTAAGAAGGATAGCGAGAGAAGCTTCCGGTTAAGGCAACCCCTCGCAGTTAGGAGATTGTGATGGAGGTTGCCACATGTGGCAACTTAACCCTTTCTTTAACCCTTTCGCGTTTAGAAGAAATGGTAAAGCGGACGTTGGTGGAAAAAGAGCGGAGGCGGAAAGACGGAGAAATTAAACAATGTAAGAAAATTCGGGTGATAAAGGAGGAATGAAGCGTGTGCTATTTTTGTTTCGTGTATAGCTGAAAGATCTTTCGCTCGATACTGATAAAATAACTGTTGTGGTTAATTTCTTCTTATCACTCTTTTCGTAACTGTTATCAGATGGGGGAGGTCAAGTGGAAAAGTAACCTTCTCTGGAAATATTGTTGATAGATATCACTCTCGTTTTCAAACTCTGAACAAAATGTTTCCGACCTTAATATAGCAAATTGTATTATTATGTTCAAAAAGGAAGAAAAAGAAAGAAAAACCTAAAACTTAAACAGTATATTTTAGTTTTTTAAAACGGCTCTGGACTAGTTGAAATGCTCCAAAATTATCAGACTTTATATCAGAGTTTCATAATATTTTACTTCATACAATAAAAATAAAGTTTTCTATCGAGCCGAAGATTACAAATAATGATTATAAGGTATAGCATACATATTAATATTTATGAGAACATTACGGCACACCAGAGCACAGTGTTGTAGGTCTTTGACTTAAAATAAAATATTTGTATCTGTTGAATACACAGCAATAACTATGATAATTAAAATCAGTTAATTCATTTAACATTCGCAATCTAATTTACTATATTCAGTTGAAAAAAAAAGAGTAAATTACAGTCAGCCATAAAACCGAAAATATATTTTTTAAAATTTAGACACAATAAATTGAATCGAAGCATATATCATTTTTTAAATTAATGTTGCAAGTTAACAATTAAAAAAACAAAATTTAGGAACTGAGATATGTATATTTCAAATGTGTGACATATTTTCAAAAGGAGGAACGCTTGTAATTAAAATCACAGTAAGTAGAAGGAAGTATTTTCGTCGATTTATAATGCAAATTGTATGGAACAGGAAATGAATTATAATTTATTTTGGCCTACCGTTAATATTAAATTTGACACTGTGACCTATAAATAACTAACGAATTATCTCTTAATAAGTATAACAATTCTGCGCATAAATACATTACAATTAATTCTACTTATGGAGCAAACCTATAGAATTTAAAATGTTTAACAGAAATTTATTGTGTTTGTGAATGTAATAATGAAGTGTTCCCTTTTAGGATATCGAAAGAACCAAGCAATTCGAGCGAGAACTAATTTCTTAACTATTTTAATAAAGGGAAAAGTGTTTTAAAAGTTTTTAAAATATACTATTTCTTGAGTGTTCAATATGTGTTTATAAACCCAAACAATTTGTATACAGGTGACAAAATCGACCAATTCGTTATTTCATTGGCCAGAGTGTCCTGCTGCATGGAAAGAGCAACCTTTGCACATGCTGTTAGCTCTTATTCAAGAGCTTCAGACCTCCATAATTAGCTCTTATTCAAGAGCTTCTGACCTCCATAATTAGCTCTTATTCAAAAGCTTTAGACCTCCATAATTAGCTCTTGTTCAAGAGCTTCGGAAAGAAATTAGTAGACCCAGCCCAACGCAAATTTAAGCGGAGTCCGGTTTGAAACCCCGGTCTGCACAACCGTAACTATTTATATTCAGGATTGGGTAACAATCCAGTAATGGTGTGGCTTGTAACGGTTAGTTTTGTATAACAACGGTCCGTATTCACCACTTTTCAAGTAAGCAGTAACTGTAACGGTAATCAGAGTTTAAAAAGTACTCGTTCATTTTTCTACGCACACGAAATTTTTTAATTCACAAATTGTTCATTTTTATATTCCTCTTTTTATCTTTAATTGAATACTTTTTCAATGAGCCTAAATGTATATCTTTAGTGTGTACATTATTTTCCTTTCGTTGTGGAAAATATCATCTGATAAAATGAAAACCAAAGAAACTCCGTTTTAACCAAAAGTTTGTATTAAAAACAATGATTGTTTAGTAGCATTATGTGAACTTATCAATTTCTGCTGAATTTCTCTTCCAAATTTAAAATTTTTTATAAAATACGTGTTATATCTCAATAACCTTTGAAACTATATCTGAATTTGAAACTATAGCTGTTTTCTAACGTACAAGCTCAAATATTCTTTTTTTTTAACCCAGCAAATTGAGCAATTTCTCATAATAATAAGTTTTGAAATAAAGGTGCTTTGTAAATATGATAAAACCGCATAATATAACTGTATTGGATCTCATTATAAAATTGGATATCTCATTATAAAATTGTATTGAAAATAAAAATATTAAACATGTTTGCATATTCGAACTGTTATGAAAATAGTATTTCGTAAATTATATAGCTAACTATTGAAAATGGAGCGGCAACTTGTAATTCTAACGTTCCGCTTAGATATTTTTTTAAAGAAGAATTTCGTTCTGCACAAGCGGGCACTATTAGCTACACATGAATTGCTAGGAGAAAGGAGGCGGGAAATTTTCTAACCCTGAAAATAAGGGAAATTCCAAAGTTCAAAACACGGCTATTTCAGTAATTTTATAAAATATCCTATATTTTGAATCTCGGGGAGTGGGGAATTCCGTCATTCCTTCAGATAACTTAGCCATGTTGCTTGCTCTCTAATGTAGAATTGTTCAGCTGACGGCTCTCGAACAAGGATAATGCTTAGACAATACACTGAAAATTAACTGAATTACTAAAATTTATTTCACAAATGAACAGATATTTAAAATTAATGAAATGCGTAACTCTAATAAAATGGGATGCATAAATATTACCGAAATTACTTTCAACGGTAGCAAAAACATTTTAATCGAAAATGTCACTCTGTATTTTATAGAAGTTGAGCAATATTGTGTAAACCGTAAAAAATTAAAATGTGAAAATTTTTAAGCATATGTGTTTATATCACTGTTTTTTTGCTTTTTGGTGATGAATAGTTAATTTAACTTACAAAACGTACTATGCACTTTTTAGTAAATAAAAGGGCTTGACTTACAAGAAAAGTATTTCAACCAGAGCTTTTCAATTTTGATAAAATATTTATGGCCATTAGAACAGAAAGTTTCATTATTATGAAATATATATATATCCGTTAAACCCCAACTGCAACACTGAAAAAAAAATTTAATAAAAAGCCGAACATATTGTGTGTGAAACTGGAATTGTTACACAAATTCCAGTTTCGCACTGCACAAGTACCAGTTTCATACAGCACAAATTCCAGTTTCGTACTGTACACATTTTTTTTCGTACTGCACAAATTGTGCGTTACTGCATGTTAAAAAACTCTTGCTCCCAAACCTTTTTTTTTGCCACTTAGGTAACCGTAACAGTACTTTCGTTACTTACTAACCAAATAACACTAATTTACAGCTAACATTTTCAAAGTAACTTTCCCCAGCCCTGTTTATGTATTGTATGTAATCATAACTACTTTGATAGGAGTTAGTTGTCTAAATACGAATATACCTTGGAAAGGAAATCTTTTATTTTCGTGCTGATTGATGGAATACAGAAGATGAAAGAGTTTGACAATTTCAATAAACTTTTCTGCTTAAGGAAGTCAATAACCATTTCAATAGAATACAATATTAAAATAAAATCCTGTTATTTATCGGCATGAAATAAACAATTAAGAAATTTTCATCAAATTTTGGTTTTATTATCATCTTCAGTTATACGTGATTAGTCTATCATTCCTGTTAATATATGTATTAAGAAATCAAACTTTATCTTCATTATGAAGGAAGCAAACTCGTTTGAAAATGTAATGGGGTGTTTTTGTTAGGTAAGGAAAGACGCGTATAATAATCAGGCTGTAGAGTTCACGATATGAATTGAAGAGAACAAAATATTGATAAAGCTTTTTAACTCCACAACACATAGTTTTTAAAAAGAGAAAGGATTACAGTGTGAGGTCAAATTTCCGATTCTGATTTTGATAGTTTTGAGATTTCAGGAACATAAATTTATCATTCTTTGAATCAGATTTGTGAATGTGTGCCTTAGTTGGTCTGCGAGCCTATGGATACGATATTTAATGAAAGAATCGCACATAGTTTCAAGTGCTTTCCTTCAAATTAAATATAATTATTTCAATCAGTAAATGCAAGAAGCGTATTTCAGAGCATTTAAAGCAGGAAAAAGGATTATTTTATGAAAATACTAAACATATTAATTTTTTTTTTTTGTTTGACTGCAAAAAGAAAGGAAATGGAAAATAAATACGTATATAAAAATGGAAAAAAAAATTATAAAAGTTGAGAAAGATATCAACCGGTTTCAAAGACAAAAAATAAATTTATTCATCAGGCTAAATTAGACAGAGCACTAATATTAAAGAAAGAAAGACGGGCAGACGCTCACTTTTTTTTGTTGATACTAGTGCTCTGTCTGATTTAGCTTGACAAACAAGGCTCTTTTTTGCCTGTGAAACCGGTTGATATCATTTTCAACCCTTAGATGCTTTTTTTTTTTTTTTTTTTTAAGGATGTATTTTATGATAAAACTTATTACTAGAAATAATATTAATTAAATAGTTATTTTACATGTAATTGCATATTTCAAAGCCATGAAACCGCCTATGACATATAACGATTATCTTTTCGGTGAAGATTCAAATCCTATAGAAAAATGCTTATTCTTTTTCTAAGGGAAAAATAAGTAGAGGTTATCTATAAAAAAAAAATAAGTAGAGGTTTTATTTCCACTTTTTACTCGGAATCAATTGACATCATCGATATCACGAGCCGTACTCAAGATTTTTATTTCCCTTGCTGATGTCATTATATCTCTAAAAAAATTCGAGTGATTTCGAAAAATTTGGTATCAAAGAAAACTGTGCGTCATTTAGGTATTCATTATCTAAAGAAAGCTATATATTTAGATTTTCTATGGACATTAATTGATTTGGACGATCAAGGTTTTACTTATTTGCATGTCATGAACATGTATGAATGTTCGAGAGTTTTGTATTCATAAAATTTGTAAAATTGACAAATTATCACTGATAATTTTGGATATAATATAATTGTGGACATATATTTTAATCCATATGTTTTAAACCCTTTTAATTTGGGTTCATTCGGAATAAATGCTAAAGCCATATCCATTATTTGAGTTCACTCCATAGTGTAATGTTATTATTCAGTTAATTTTAAGTTTCATTGGGATTTTTTGACACGAACATGCATGATTGATAATTGCTTTTATTATTTAAAAATAAACAAAGTAGATTAAAGCAGATGCATCTAAAAATATTTTAAAGCACTTTTCTGTATCATATGTTCTTGATTTTTGCATAGCCATAGATTAAATGGCAATTTGTTTAAGTTTTCGATCATAGATGGCGCTGCATGTCACGTTTAAAACCCGAAAAGTTTACAAAGCGCTCGCTTCTCTCTTCGTCCGATTCCGAAACATGATCTCCCAACACCATGCTTGTCACAGTTCTAGCCATATAGCCAGTTTAATATTTTTATATTTTTCATATTAATGGCAGTGGTAGAAAGAATTAGTTCTTTCGTAGATTATGCACTTACACATTTATTAATTAGATCGGTTTAAAAAAAAATATATAACTTATTCAATTTCAGAGATTTTTATAACTCACAAGTGAGAAATATATACTTTGTTTTCTATAAATTCCTGAGGATTCTATAGGGGTTTTAACGTTCACTTAACGTTAATTTAACGTTCACTTAATTAAAATATTTAGAGATTATTAAAAATTTAGAGATCAAATATCAGAAATTAATAATGATAATTAAATATCCATTGAGAATAATATATAATGGTACTTAATTATTATATGTACTATATTTTATTGACAAATAATTAATGCTTTATGAATTGTATTAATCATCACAATGCGGTCTAAGATTCCGTCCTAAGTAAATAATCCTATTAATTTTTGAATAACTAATATATTGTTGGATATATATATATATATATATATATATATATAATAAAAATATAATATGAAAGTCCAATGATAGATTAGAGAGAATTTGTAACTCAAAATACCCTAACTTAAAATATACCTACAAATTAAAGAGATGTAGCAAATTGAAAATCAAATAAGAAAAAGAAAATGCATATTTCTAGTCATCAAGATAAAGATAATCAACAAATATCAATGGTGTAAATGGTGTGATCGAATAATGAAACTTTAAATATATATATATATATATATATATATATATATATATTATATAAATATCCAGCATGTTTAATAAATGGTATAGTTAAAAAGTTTGGATTAGCTGGATATTCTTAAATTCTCTCCTTAGTATCTCATATTAGCCAGACATCAAATTTCTCTTGAATAAGCATTACAATTTATTTACATCTCCTTATACTTTAGCCTCAAAGTTTTATATTATATTATACGCCCTATTATTTTGTAGTTGTTACTGTAGAATATTACCTTTTATTGCCTTTTCGCATTATTGCTATTTATTTTTCACGATTGGTAATAGTAGTTCTCTACTTTTATCTTTTGCGATTGGCAACATTGGTCACTTCATTCAAGGCTCCCCAATGGATAGGACTTATGCAGTAATTTTTCAGATATTCTTGTTTCCTATATAAATTTCAATCTTTACGCATGTAGTCCAAGTAGAAAGAGTTTATAGATATTATCTATCTCTTTCTTCAGAAACATGCATATTTTGTGTTCATTTTAATTAAATACTTGGAGTTGACAAAGAGTTTTTTCGAAATGAACAATTTATTTAGGTCTAGTGCTAATCCATGTGTACTAATCCATACATTAAAGCTTATCCACGTTAGCTTTAATGCATGGATTATATTTGATTTTCTATTATCGAATCCACTCCATTGATATTTGTTGATTATCTTCAGCTTAATGATTAGAAATTTGCATTTTATTTTCCACATGATTGATGATTCCCTATTTAATACTTCTTTTTATTATGTAGGCATAAAGTTAGGGATTGAGTTACAACTTTTCTCTATTCTATCATTGGATTTTCAAATTATATATATATATATATATATATATACATGGTGTCTCAAAAAGATTGAAACACGCTTTAAATCTTTACCTATTGGAGATAAGTGGGCAATGCAAATTGCAAAAATGTTGAAAGTAAGGTAGGAAATAAGACTACGTTAATGAAATGGTCCTCCCATTAATTTTCAAGAAGTTACACTTTTTACATTTTTATACGATCCCCTTAGACAAATTTTGTCAATCAGAAAATTTTTATTTTTAATACAACAAGATCATTAAAAAAAACAGCATATCTGTATCTTTAAAATTGAGCGAGTTGCATTTAATAGAAAATTGAACATTGTGAATGGGGACCATATATCAAATTGGAAATGTAAATGTATGACATATTACAAAAAGATAAAACTGGATGATAATACATAGGATACCCAACGGCGTAGTGAGTACCACTGCTTTATATGATCTCTGTCTGTGTAATGTTTTATTTATATGCATTTGTGATAAAAAGTTTTGACACATATTAACATATTTTTGATCTAAACAATTTCCATCGTCAATTTGTTTATAATCCCTATTTTCACTGATGAAACAGCCTTTCATATGGTACGGAAAAGTGGTATAAATCAGATTTTTCCTTTATTATATTTCAGTTGATTTTAAAGATACATATATGCGGTTTTTTTAATGATCTTGTTGCATTAAAAAAAAATTCTGATCGACCAAATTTGTCTAAGGGGGTCGATTAAAAATTTGAAAAGTGTAACGTTTTGAAAATTAATGGGAGGACTAATTTCATTAACGTAGTCTTATTTCCCATCTTACTTTCAACATTTTTGTAATTTACATTGCCCACTTATCTCCAACAGGTAAAGAATTAAAGCGCGTTTCACTCTTTTTGGGACACCTTGTATATACCGGGTGGCCATAAAATAATGTGGTGTTCAGAAGCCTGTAGTGAGTAACGTATTGGAAGAAACGTAACGAAATGCGGTGGGCGTACACAGAGGAACACGCGGTTTCGATTTCTAAAAAAAAAAAAAAAAAAAAAAAAAAAAAAATTAGTTCCAAAAGTCGCCTCCAGGGGAATTTTTCTCGCTGTTTTTCGAGTAAAATGCACTAATTTACATAGTCGCGTTCCGTGTAGCGATCATGTGGATAAAAGGAAAGGCTAGGAGAATTCTTATCATTCGGAGACGAATTACCTTATGGCTTTTACCTTACGTGAAAGCGCTTTGTTAGTCAAGCTGTATTATTAGCGGAACGAGAATGCCAATGCTGTCCCATCGTAAATTTCGGCGGTTGAAGAAGTTACAACGAGGACCGATGAGATTAACAAACTTACGAAACATGATTTAACGATTTGAAACTACCGGTGGAAAATGTCGTGCAACGAATACAGTTCTTGGAACATTACAATGGCAATCATATTGAACCTCATTTATATATACCAATAAAGGTTGTCATGCATCGTTAACAAAATTGATGTGTACTGTCTCATTTGGCATTTACTCATTCATTATTTACACTACTGTATTTTTGCAGCACCGAAATTTCCCCTGGAGGCGACAGTTGGAACTAATTTTTTTTTTTAGAAATCGAAATCTCATGTTCCACTGTCGAAAGCCCAGACCGTCCGACTCGTCCTAAGACTTGAGCAGCAGTTTGGAAGGCCGGGGAAAAAGGTTAGTGGATACAGACCTCCGCGAATGGCAGCGGAGCATTTATTAAAATAACAAAAGTACGCCCACCAAATTTTGTTACATTTCGTCCAATACATTACTCGCTAGAGAGCTCTGAACACCTCACGTTATTTTATGGCCACCCGTTATATATATATATATATATATATATATATATATATATATATATATATATATATATACACATATAAAATTTAAAATTTAAAATTTATTAAGCTAGTGTGTGGAATAATAGTACCTTAAATTGCAATGTGTATGAGAAAAACAATAAAAGAGTAGGAGCAAAGCAGCACAGACAATTTTATGTAATATAATATCCAAATGGAATGAATAAACGAACAGTACAACAAATTGGTCCGTTTATTCATTCCATTTGGATATTATATATATATATATATATATATATATATATATATATATATATAATAGTTTGAAAGTCCAATGAAAGAAAAGCGAGAAGCTGTAACTCGAAAAACGCTTACAAAATAAAAGTATAAATCTGCAAATCTACAATCAAATGGAAAAGAAATATAAAAAAGAAAATTTCGAATCATCAAGCTAAAGAAATCATCAAAAAGCAAGGGTATGGAAACGATAAAAAAACAAGCAAATAAAATCCAAGCATTAATGCTATACACGTGGACAAGGGGCAAGCCTAAATCATGGATTTGTTCACTTCTACAAAACTCTTCCTCAAGATATATATATATATATATATATATATATATATTCTTTCATTTCATATTTTGATGATTTTTTCCGGGTCATTTCGAAAATAAAAAAAAGAAAAATTTCTACTTTTTTAAATCGTACTCAATTCAAATTAGCATCTAAGTATCTCCTCAATGACTTACTTATCAAATTTTGGGAAATTTCACCTGATAAATTTTAAGTAAAGTGGATACTTACATTGCATAGGCAATCAGACATACAGACACAGGAACATCACGCTCAAAATAGTTTTACATATTCTAAATACTCAAAACGTGCAGATTTAATTTTTGGCCCTTTTCCAATACTTTCCCTACACATCACCAAATATTATAGAGAAAGTAAAACGTAAAATTTCCAGTGATTAGTTAAAATGAAATTTTTTTTCTTACAGTTACGTTACCACGAATTATTTGCAATTATTTTAAACATAAAAATAAAAAAATAATAAATTGCAAAAATTAGAGATTTGTATCTAAATTTAAAGGCGAACTTTTTGTGAAGAGTAATTTTTATCATTTTGAAATTACAAAGTGAGTTTGTCTGCACCTAGTGTATTTCATCTGGGTCCGGCACTGCATTCACTAGTAGAGTTGTGGTTTTCCTCAAAATAATTTAGTAAACAGCAATATAAAAATTTATTAAAGTGAAAAATCATCTAAGGAGTGAAGAATCATCCAATGATTCGATTAATAGATGGAAAATTTAGAGAAAATTCTCTCTTTGATTGATTTATGGTTTACTAAAATATTATTTGAATACACGATTGTAAACCTTGGAAGTGGATTAATTATGTAAACATTAGAAGAAAATTCGGAAATTTTATATGCTGATGAAGAAAAGTTCAAATTAAGTACATCGGATTGAGTGATGAACCAGAGAAGTAAATTTTTATTAATTTTTTTCACTTTGACTAGCAACTTTACTATTTGCTATAATGTAATAGCAGTAAAAAAACAGAAACTAGCTGGTTTCTGTCGAAATACTATTTTCAAGTCTTGGCGAAGGGGTAGTTGTTCCGACAAAAGCTCTTCCTTATAACTTTTTCCTTGTGTTGTCTTGTTACACCTTTACACCTCCTCTTCATTTTCGCACTTTACAATATTATTGTACTTTCATGCATTTTCGCATTTTCTATATATAAGATTTAGACGTGGTCTAAGTATATAGATGAAGTTGAGACTAAAGCCAAAAGCGCTTGCTAACTATATAAACAGTTGGCGAGTAATTTGTAGCACTTTGAAAGCCTGTGAACGAAATACATGAGTCTGAAAAAGTCGAATAAACTTATTGAACTTTACTGAATTCTTATTTTACAAAATGTTATCCATGTAAAACCCTTTCGGCTCCATCGAACTGGAGCCACAGCTGAATTTTTTGGGAATGGGATGACTATTCTGACAAGAGGGCAATACCTTTACCGTAGATGACCTTCTAAAAGAAAATTGCGCCGTATAGCTTTTTCAACTAAATATTTTCAACTAAATAAGTATTTTCAACTAAATAGTTGAAATATTTTCTATATATACACTGTGGTCACAAATTACCGCAGTCACATTTTCACTAATTTTAGTATGATGTAGCAAATGGGTTGGACCAGCTATGCATTCGGAATTGCTATGCATTCCTATGCATTCGGAATACGACTCTAAAGATTATTTTGAAATAAAAGTCGAATTTATTTAATAGAACCTAATTTGGATTTGTTCAAGCGTACTTTTCATGATCATTGCCATGATTGACGCCATAATGAATTGTTGATTACTAATTAATTTTAACTTACACATGAAGTCATTACTACTAGATACTATGATTAATTAATACTAGATCGTTCTAACTAATTACCGATTATTAATAATATATTTTGCACTAGTGCTCATGAAAATTTTTTCTAGGTACGCTACTTATCAGAACTTGCACCTATCTATCTGCATATGCAAGTTTGACCCAAACTGATTTTTTCTAACATTGCGATGCTAGAATTTTAGATAAAAGTACAATTCCAGTGGCCAGAAAGCGGAAATTGTAAACTATTGAATTTAAGAAAGTTAAAAGTAAAAAGAAAGTTGAATTTAAGAAATATGGATTTTCGTTATATAATTAACACATACATTTTTTCAAAGTTAAAATCTAATTTTTTTATTATTATTAAAATTATTTTTTGCAATTTTAAACACTAAAGTCATTATGTTAAATTTTTCCGAAAAAGTATTTCAAACTGAAAATTGGTTCTGCATCAATAAATTACTTATTGCATGAATTCTATAACAAACAAATTTTAAGATTTATGCTTCAATACCTCCACTATAAAAATATCTTCATATAGTAATGATCTTCAAACCGCGTCTCTGAGAGGGATTTTGTGTGGTCTGTTGAAGAAATGTTAAGAATTTCTTTACTTTTTAAGAAATATCTTTTTTCGTATGGCTAATTTGATATTTCGAGTATTTCGTTGCTTGCTAATAGGCTATTTAATGTACCGAGGAATATGAAAACTGAAACACAGAGTTTTGAAAATGCCTGTAAAAGATTGGATTGGTTTCAAAAGGCTTGTAAAAGATTGGATTCCAAAAAAATCCTTGCTCGTATATGTAATCCGTCCCTAGACTATCTATCTGCAAATGTCAAACCAAGCACGTTAAATTGGCACATGGTTAATGCTTACTTGTTTTGGCAGATAGGAATTGCATCATTTTTGTTTTTTGAGGGGTGAGATTAGGTTAGGGGCTATACTTTGTCATAGTGCTAAAAGAGGAAAGCCTTTCATGGAAAAGTATCTATGATGGGACACAACGTGATATACGCTGATATTTGGAAAACTATGTGCATATGGCACGTGCAGTCTGACAATGCGGTTTGAGTAAATACATGTATTCGTGCCTTGCAACTGAAATCCTCATAGTAGGCAGCTTCGTAATCACGTATTAATGGATTATCCATTCTTGTTTCTTAGAATGGGTCTATTCTATATTACGTATTCATACTTTCGGGTCAGTATATATAAGTCAGTTGGTAGAGAGTTTTATATGCAAAATGTGTGAGATGACAAAGGATTAATTCTGATCCAAAGAAGATATTGGAAAAGGCACACGGAAGACCAAAGTTCTCACAGCAGTATCCTTCGAAAAGTTTTGCAGTTATTGTTTATCATTGGGAAGATATAGAAATTGTATAGTAGGTAAAAAAGCGCCCAATATCCAATATTAAATTTTTGTAGCGCCGAAATTTTCCCAGTAGATTAATTTGCCATGACATGAGAGTTGTAAATGGGGAAAAGGAATGTCACCGAATCACAAAACAATTTCACGGTTAATGCAGCTCACCAGGGTGCGGCAAAGCCATGCGACAATGTTAATAATCTTCGGACAATGTTAATAATCATCTTTTAAGATTTTTTTTTTAATTTAAAGCAGAAATTTTTATGGAATTCGTTTTAGTTTTAAAGCGCGTTCAGGAAAGAATTTCTTTCTCTGACTTTGAAATCTTAAATATTTATTTTGGTAAGGACGTGTTAAATACCTGTCGACGACAGCAAAATATAATGTGCCAAAATTTTTTACAACTTCAGTTTGTTTCAAATTTAGTTTCAGCTGTTCCATCTCTTAATCCTTCCTCAATATTCTGGTTGGAGGGTTGATATATGATGACTGTTGTAGTTTTCACATACAACACCCATTTCAAATAAATGATAGTCTTCTGTCATCTTTTGAATCTGATATTACGTTTCACAGTGTGTGCATTGCTAAATATGTACCTTGCCAAATGGCACAAATGAGAGTTCAAAATAATTTCGTGAGGGAGAAATTCTAGATATCTACTCAGAATAGCAATTTTGCGCCATATCAATTCCAGTCTCTACTTCTTCCCGATGAGCTAGCTATAACTGCGAAACCTATCAAAGACGGTGGTTGGTTGAGCAATAATTGGATTCCCCCCCCCCCTCTCTTGCAGTCCATATTTTAGGCTAAAAAAGCTCATTCATATATTAGATCTGAAACGTTTTCCTATAGTCCAGTGGTTAAACTACGGGGATTGAACTCGGAGACCAGAGTTCGATTCTCCGAGCTGCCCAAACAATCCCCGTGTCTATGCGGAGTACGGGCACGGTAAATCTATGGGTCCGAAAGAAGAGGTTGGTGGCAGGGGAAGGAAGGTAAGGTCCCCGTGGATAAAAAATGGACAAGGAAAAGCCGAGCAACGTATTTAAGCACAAATAAAATACTAATGCAGCATATAACCTGTTTCGAGGATACGTTCGCTGGATGCCCTTCATCAGTGGAAAAGAACCAACAAACTCGAAGTCAAAAAGACGAAATGGGCACAAATAGAAGAAGCAGAGGGGTTTACATATCCAAGAGTTTGTAATTTCGCCCCAGTAGCTCAACGGTAGAGCGTTGGCTGGTTTGTTCAGAGATCCAGGGTTCGATTCCCGATTGGGGCAGCAAGGCTCTTTACAATGGCGCCCGAACAAATCAACTCTGTAGGTGAGTGTAAAGATGTCGGAGGTCTGAAAGTGACTCTAGTACGCCTAGTACGGATTCAGTGGACTCTGGAAGATTAAGAGCCGATTTTAAATTGAAAAGATAACCACCACGTAGGTTACTAATCTGGGTAAAAATAGTAGCAGCAGGAGGCCTGAGGTAAAAATAGGTTGAGGTGGTCAGTCATAGTCAGTTGCCCGTTAATCTGATAGAGAGTGGAGAGTCCACTTCGACAATAAGAGTTTGCAATTTCGTGCCAGTAGCCCACCGGTAGAGGGTCGGCTGGCCAGTTCAAAGATCTAGGGTTCGATTACCGGTTGGGACAGCAAGGTTCTTTGCATATCCCAACAAGTCCAAACAAGAATAGACCCAATAAGATGAAAAATAAGTCAAAACGTTATATAAGAGCCCTAAAGACTAATAAATGAAATAAATATAAAGACAAAGGAGAAAAAATTACAAAGCACTCCGCCAGACCGAGGACAAAAATGGAGCAGTGGACAAGTCTTTAACTAAATTACTACAATTTATCTGGATATGAAAGGCTTAAAAAAAGTCAAGATCATATATCGACGTGCATTTCTATATGATCCTTGTTGAAGAGAATTGAAAACGGTGGTCAAAATTATAGCAATGTTGAACAATGAAAGATTTATTAAATTCTTGTTTTCTGATACATTTTTCATGTTCCTTAATACAAAATTTTAAAGCACGTTTATCTAGCCATGCAACGTCACCCCCACTGGGCTTCGGCCTAAATTGGGTGGCACTTTTCCCGGCTGTCCAAACAAATGCCATGCACGATAGGCCGACGGTCTGGGAAAGAAAGACATTTTTCTTGTATATAAATATCCGTGACTGAACAGCCAAATTGACTGGACATCCAAATTGTCCAATATATTGCTTTCTCAAAACTTTGCACAGACTCGATCCTTTCCCTCACATCTACTGTTCGTGAACCTTGTGCTTCATAATAGGTTGAATACCACTGTTCTACACAGCGTTCGCTTCTACGTTGCTTTATCTTGTAAACATACTCCATATTTTTTGCATCCATTTGTATCACAATCAGCATTAGGGTGAAAAGAATATCTTTTATGAGTGCTTTTTAAAATTTGATAAATTGATAGTCTTCAGCTTATTTGTGATCCACATGCATAACGAATTTCAAACTATCAGTATCCTATATTGACTATTATCAATATACCCCGTAGAAAATAATGCTACGAAAATTCTAATTCTTGTATAATTCGTGTTCTAATTCCTCGAATTACGATATATATATATATATATATATATATATATATATATATATATATATATATATCTTAACTATTATTTCCTAAACCATTAGACTTCATTTTCAGAGTACAATAATGAACTGTAGATCACAATAACGAATCTTACAAAAACACCACTTTATGGTTAAAAATCTGCTCGCCAAGTATGGGAAACCTTTACCTCCTTCCAAAAAAGTTATGAAATATCAAAATGGTTTGTGCCAAGTTTCCGCAGAACAGGATCTGTACTTTCAGGTGCAGGTTTCAAGGTTAAAAAAATGCACCTTTTTCAAAACACACAAAATGAGCTATCATTTATTAAAATCCGTTCAGTAGTTAAGGCTATAGATTCGTCATCATTGAAGAGATAAAGGACGGGTTGAGAATGGTAAAAATGGAACTTCGAAAGTTCATTTTTCACGAGTGCTTCCGCATTAATTGTAATTCTTTTTGGGTTTGTTCTTGTCATTATCGTGTCATATTACATTAAAAAAAAAAAAAAAAAAAAAAAAAAAAAAAAAAAAAAAAAATCAAGTCTATAGCTATCTTGGGGGGGGGGGGGGGGGCTCAGATTTGGCCCCTAAAAATAGGTTTTGTCATGTCACGTGCAGTTTTCGAAATAGCGAATTCGTGAGGAGGAACGTCTCTACGTTCCTAAAATTGAAACCTGATTAGTGCAGGTATGCATCTCGAATGATAACTTTTCTAAAGGATTCATCCTTGAGAAATTGATTGCAATTTTCTATGATATTAATGTATTTATGAAAGAGGTAACTATATATGTAAATTTACACTCACAGATAAAAAAAAATTGAGACTACAAGGGAAAAGTGAAAGTCTTATTTCATTTTTAAAACGCAGCCCAAACTTAACAGAATGCATTTATATTTGTATAATTAACGAAATATCTCATAATTTACAACGCTTAATTAACCAAATTTATTTGAACTTCTTCAATTTGCATAACGGAATATTTTTAAATTTCAATTTACGTAGCTGAATGCATATACATTCTTGACTGCAAGCATTATGATGTTGAAGTTTTTTTAAGGTTATGTTTCATGGTACAAATTTTACACACAAGCGACTTAAGAAATAATATTCGGTGTCAAAAACTCCTAAATTCTTTATGAACAATGCTTTGAAATATGTTCAGTTATAAAAAGTAAAAAATAAATAATAATCTTTTTTCGATAACGATCTGAAATTTGCTTTTTCAATGCGAGTATCATTCATCTAAAACCCTTATCTGAAACGCTTATCGCGGCATATACCGCTTTGTATAATGTAATAAAAATAAACAAAGTGTATCATCCGCAGATTCACGAACACGTTTATTAAATAATCGGAAACTCCTTCGAATTATCTTCGAAAACCCTCGAACAAAGCGAGGTAGAAAACCAAAGGCTGTGCGGCGATCCGCAGAGCACTCTGGTGGCATCTTTTGGAAGAAAACGGAACGTAATAGGATTGGTATAAGCATTTATTCTTTCTATCATATTTATCGCGCGTTTTAGAGAACTTTCTTTTTATCAGTTATAGAGTAAGTGCCAATGATAGGATACTTTAAGCTTTTCACACTTTTTTAAATATATTTTCTTTCCTATAAAATGGTGAGATTCGGGTTTTTTTTAGTAATATATAGTATGTCCAAAAGAAAAGTATTGTAGTGGAATTTAAAATTTCGGATAACGAAGTGACACATAACGATTGACACATTTGGGCCATCGCTGAGCAGGGAACAATGGGATTTTAAATGGATTCACTAATTATCATGAGTACAAATTACATGATTTTCAAAAATCATTCAGTATTGATAATATTATATTTGCTTTTATCTTGATAAATCGGTTCGCGAGACAAGAGAATAAAGCTGTGTGTTTACTAAATTGTTCTAAAAAAGGCGCAAAATTTTGTCTATATAACCTAAGAAACAGATAAAAGCCAAAATAAATTGTTTTAAAATAAGTTAAACTTTTAAAAATGTTCCAAGCAATTTTATATATTTACTCGACTAATTTTTATGGGGAAAAAAAAAAAATGACATCTTGAATTGAGTCGAGCAAATTTTAATAATCTGTGTTGCCATTCAATACTTTGATATGTGAAAGTTGAAGTTTGCAGTTATTAAATATGATTTTTAAATAATTTAATAATATATTTCATGAGATATGCGGTTATTTATTTATTTATTATCATAGCTGAGGGACAAACACTTCGGTTATGAGGCTATTTCTAACAATGCTCATTATTGAAGGACATACATGTATGAAAATTACTGAACTTGGTATGAATTTATGATGAAACAATTAAATTTCAATATTTTCAAATGCTAATTTATGTGGCAAAGTTCGTAGAATATGATTAAACACTAGCTGAAATCAGTATACATTTTATTTTCTCTTAATGTAATGTGTCATGTTCTGATTGATATTTATGGTTTATTTGTAAAAAGCTGTCTTTTATTATTGTAAACAGGTTCTCGTTTTATGATTCCATGTATTTTTGCAACTGAAAGTACATAAATAGCCCAATGAAAACACCTTTATTGAGACAATTTTAGTGCACGTTTAACTTGTTTTATTACAAAACAATTTTAAAAAGCTAGGTACTGAAATATATCTATGTTTCACAGAATCCTTATTTTCATATTTTAAAACTTCTAGATGTAAAATTTCGCTAAATTCGCCCGGATCATTTTTGGAAATATGCATTTTGAAACCCCCCTCAAAAAATTTCAATTTCTAACAATTAGATATTTAAAAATTTGCCATGTTAGTCTCCTTTATTTTTTCAACTTACTTCTTAAATAGAAACGGTTTAGGCTAACTTTTATTACATATAATCTGAGTTAGAAAACAAATGTTGGCTTTATTGCTAGTGGTGGACGCCCTATCTTTTGCAGTCATAAGGACAACAGACGTTCCATGCAGTTTGAATATATTGGTGAACAAAGAATTGCCTGTACTGGTGAAGACCATCTGATCTAGATATGTCAACATTTTAAATCAAATGATATTTCAATGGGTATAAAATTTGCATAAAGATAAAGCTGAAGAAAGGCGATATATTCATCATTAATACCAGTAAACAGATTTATTCATTTTTGTTCATTCAAGAAAAAATTCAATTCAGTGATTAATTATTACATATATACATAAAGCCTTATTTTTTAATAAACACCCAAACAATGGTATTGTGTAAATTTTTTAATTCATTTTCAAAATTGGTCAAATTTTGCGTTTATTTTCCAATTTATAAAATAAACACTACTTAAATTCTTTACAACTGTAAGTAAAAAATACAGGTATATGTATTTACAGGCAATGGTCTCTATCATTGTTAGGAAAAGAAATGGTCAAAGTAGTATATTTAAAGAGCAATTTTTAAACTACCATTGTCCTAACTTTAAGATAGGTTGTATTGAGGAAGCTATTCACATTTTGATATTGATTTATTTTGAGTTTCTTCCTGGTGAAGCAGTAATAACACTTTTGTATTAAAAAAAAAAAAAAATCTCAATTTTTTTCCATATTTGGCAGAATATTGGCTAAAAATAGAACAAGGAACATTTTATTATCTTATGAGTTTCGTATGACTCACTTTGCTTAAATAGTTGCCTGCATAAATAGCCCAGGTGTCGCTTCTTATATCCGTTATGTATTAAATCTGAGAAAGTAAATATCTGATTTTGACAGGATGTCCCAAATCTAGTTTTGGCAAGCTCAAATTGCCATTCATCTCACAAATTTCTACTGCTGGGAAACATCTTGATGGCACTAAAAATAACTTGTATTATTGTATAAATTTTTTGTAGGCTCTGAAAACTATAACTAATACTTTTTACACAGCATGTGATGAAGATTTGGTTCAATATATCTAAATGAAGTTATGATTCAATATATTTATGGTTTAAGATGAGCATTCGATAGTATTTTTTTTTTAGAAAAACGTGTTAAATATAATGATTAAAAATGTCTGAAAAACAACAGCGTACCCGAGGTTTTCCTTTTTGCCACTACAAAATAGATAATTGTTTATTAAAATACTGCTTTTTTTTTAGTTGCGGTTATTTTTGTCTAAATCATATGTTAATTTAAAAAATTTAACGTTATCGTGTTACTAATTAATGTGGTGTTATTCAGCGTCCATCTTATTCTCATATAGGCTTTTAAAGCTTTTAGGAAAAGATACTAGAATCCAAGAGGAGGAAATAGGGCCAAAGTTATTATTCATGCGATGTATATTTCTGTTTATTTAAATAAAATATGCTCATTTCTAATAGATTGAAACATGGATATAAATACATGTACATATATATTTGTATTATGTCACTCTAGAACATTGGGTGAAACTGAAAATTTTTTATTTATATCATCTTAAAGTTTTAATGATCCATAGAAAACATTATATAGTTTTAATAATTTTGCAAATATATGGTATGTGAAATACACTTCGGTTACTTACGACGGCATAATTCAAGCGATTTCATTTATTATATTCACTAATCTATATAATTTCGTTAAACGACGGAAAGCTAATGAAAATCTTTGAAGGCAGCACGTTTTTAATGTGTGACAGACATAATCAAATATTTTATGCGCATTTCAAACTTCGAAATTATAGTTCGACCATAATACAAATCTTTTATAAAGAAAGACGCGATCTTCTACCCATTGATCTAGAGACAAGAGCTCTACTAACTGAGCTATCCTTACAGTGCGAAAACTCCACACTTTTTGTCACCTCATTTGAGGAAGATGCTTCCCAACCTAAACTATATTATTTATTGTATCTTTCTCCTTATACACCGAAACTTTCATTTTTATGAACAACTATCATTTTCTATCGGATGCTAGTATGATGGCTTGTTCGGAGAACTCTTAAACTCCTGTTTTTTGTTCCTGAGACAAGTGCAAGATATTTGGTTTGTAAGAGACGGTTCCACATTTAGGGAAATTTTAGCGACACATGTTTTGAACTTGCGACAGATAAAATGTCGTAACACATGCTATGAAGAAGAGGAACATCGATATGAAAATAATAGCGAAAGTTGTAGAAAGTTCAAGTGAAGATAATTTTATATAAAGAATTAAAAAACTAACTTTTTTGGAACTAATCTAATCAAATGAAAATTATCCAGCAATACACAGTACTCTACCATTGGTTTGCAATGCAATCCAATAGCGTTATTGTCTCCTTTTGATTTCTTATCGATGTCAGGCGAGCCAAAAATAGAAAAAACTTGTACCCTTTTTTATTTTCTAAAATGAACGTTCTTAAGTGTCAGTGTGCAATTCCATTTTATTAATATTGTGAGAATGAGTATTACAAACATTTCAGTTTCTCACTGATATGGAAAATTTTACAATTTAGGGCTTCAAAAGTTTACAATCTTTGTTCGCCATTCAATATAATTTTGACATATGTAGGTGAACGGAATCGCCTGTTTTGCATGTCCTTTTTTTGCATGTACCAATCTGTCTAAGTAATGCCCTCGATCCGTTTAAATTTAAGAATGAGAAAATAGTCAATAGCCTAAAAATTAAGTTCATTTTAATTAAACATATTTAATGAGAATACGTCTATTATATAATTTTATGTTTAGTAGCCTCTTTTAGAGGACTCGTAAATGATCAATAGATTCCTAGTTTTACCCATGCCGAGAGTGAAAAAATTCGAAATCGCTGTAGTTTATGTTATTTATAAATCTGTTTTAGGACGTAGGTATTAAATTGATGATCAAATGGCCTAAAGGAAGACCTAAACTCAGATGGCTTGACTGTGGAAAAGGACTTTAACATTTTAAAAGTTTTGAACTGGAGGTCTTTGGCCAGGGATAGGGGAGCCTGGAGTTCTATACTGCGGAAGGCAAGGGCCCATCCTGGGCTGTCAGGCCACTGAAGAAGAAGAAGATCAAATGGCTACACAGAGACCAACCTCCATAGATTTCAATTGAAATGGCTGACATTGTTAGTCCCCTATCGTTATCCATGTTGTATATTTCATTGATACTTGTAAACAGTTATTTTAAGTCGAATGTAAATTTCAAATATAATGAAGCGTAATACGAATAAAATAGAGGGATTGGAGAAATCAATTGAATGAAAATAGTATTATCTTCAATTTTTTTTTTTTCAAAATCATTTTGGATGGAAAAGGTAAATGATAATCCTATAGATCAATGTTTCATTTTTATATAATTCAGTGTTTAGAAGATTTAACACCAGTTCTATTGCCGGTTCTAAGAAATTTTAATTAACCGATCAGATAGATTACTTATAATGTTTCACTAATGAATATAAAATGATAATAATAATAATAATAAAACCCTTAATCGTAAATCATGTTTTCGGATCGAACACCTAAATTTAAGCAAAATATTACACTATAATTATCGATGAATTATATTGTATTAATTTCATTGCCATCTATGCAATTAAATTTTCCAACATGCAACAAAATTTCCCTTAAATAAATTTTATAGTAACGAACTTTCTTTAGCACTTCATATTTATTTCAAATAATATAATTAGCTAATAATTTCAATCTAATTATTTCGAATTGCTTAATAATTTTGTAGCCAAAAAGGGTGTTTATGAAGGTGATATGGAAAGGAAGACATTCATCGTCTACAAGTCTCAGACGCCTTTACTATCTAAAACTATTTTTCTAAAGACCTTAGTATGGATTACTGGGTCGTATGTTCACATTACATACAACGGAAAATAATCATATTCAATACAACCAATGACTGCTGGTGAGGATCAAATCTTTAAATTGATTACTTTTATTACAAGTGTTTAATGTATTTAACCTTTCCTTGCTGACAAAGTGAAAAAAGCAAATTAGCAATATATAAAATGCAAACATTTTCCTATAAATTGAAATGGACAATGTTTTATTTGTTTTATATATTAATCAAACTTTACATTTTACCTAATATTAAGATGAAATTCTAGTTGTATTGACGTATTAAACTTTTGACACAACGCTTATTTGTAACATATTTTTTATTCTAAGTCAAAGGAAGGTATATTATCTTTATAAAATAAAAGTCAAATATTATATTTTGACTACCTTGAGAGTCTAAATTGATCTGTTAATGTCACTTGTATGCTTACCGATAAGATGATTTTGCTTTATACTTCGCTAATTTTAACGCAATAATAGCAACATATACTCATGTTCACTATCAAATATTTAGATATAGAAAAATACACTATAATAGATTATTTATCAGATGCTTAAATTTGATTATTTATGACAAATTAAAATATATATCACCTTCAAGTCTCTATCTAATGTGTGTTCTTAAAACAGTTTACACTTCAAAATTTTTTGATTTGGTGCACCCCCTTCAAACGTAAATTTTCATATAACTCAATATTAAAAGAAGTTGTTATTCAAAAATTATTTCGCACATAAAAAAATAAAAGCGTGTCTATCCTAATTGAAAGAGGGTTTTTCGAACAGTTATTATTCGAACAGTATGTTAAATTTCAAGCTTTATGATATAGAACCCCACCTCCTTAAATGTATATTTTTAGACAATTCGATTTTTTGTTGTTGTGTCATCGAACAATTGGCCTGTGCACTAAGTTCCATATCTCTATCTTACTTAAAAGAGGGCGTTTGTTTTTCATTTTGGAAATCGAACATTTTGGAGTCCACTAATCCTAAAGTCCCAAGATGGCAAATATTGTAAAATTCTAATTTTCCTCATTCTTAATATAGAACACTCTACCCAGACACGTTTTAAGTCATTATTTCATTGGAAAAAGCGTTTCCCATAGTCCATATTTAGAACTGAAGTCGGGGGATGTTCACGTTGAAAGAGAACTAACTGAAGGTTAGCTGCTCGGAGATCCAGATGAACTTCTCAACACTGGTCAGTGAGATTCAAGGAAAAGTTCGCATCCGAGGTCGGTAGCTGGGGGTGGCATACGGAAGAATGAATAACTGAAAAATATAATTTGAAAAATATTCTACACAAGTTTTGCAATTTCCATTTTAACAGCAGAATGAATAATGTCTGTGACAAACGTTGTTCAAATGTTCTTTCCTTTTGAAGTCATATTTGTTGAAATAGCTAGTTACAATCAATATGCTATGCGTATGAAAGTACTATAACATTAGTGAGTAAATAAAATGCTTGTTATTAAAACAAAACATTTAAGCTAATACACAAATTTAAAACATTTTATTGTAATAGGAAGAGTTATGAGGATGGAACAAGTTAAAGAGCCTTCAAATTGGAATATTTTGTTCGTTTTCTTGATAATGATAAAATTTGTTCTCATTCAGATGTTTAATATTTAGAAACATCTGGTTGAGAACAAATCTTATCATATATCTTATCCAAAGCCTTAGAGGATACTGCTTATTCTATTTCTCATCTAGATTTGAAGTTATCACAATTTTTAGAACAGAACATGAAACTAGTGTTTAGTCTTTTAACTATAAAACATGACTTTCTTGTATATGTATTGCGGCTCCATAACAGCGGCTTAACAAATGTTCTATTTCATAATTTAACTTCTGCACAGCAAACCGCAAATACCGAACAATGAGATTAACGGTATTGTTCTCTGATTACAATGAGCCATTTCATCTCGTATGATCAAAGAAAATAAATAATTAACATATGTTTCTTTTAGTTATTTTATATACTGTAGTACATATATAGCTATTCATAAGTCATTATGACGTTTTCTTATGAGACTCATAACTGTCAATGAAATTCTTTGATACAACCACACTTTTCAATAGCTTAAAACAGAAAACCAGCTTACAAGTATTAAAAAAAGAAAAAAAAGAGGAAATAACTTCAGTATGTTAAAATAAAATCATTTATTCTGAACTTGTGAACACCTTTTCACTGCAATTTATGATCTAAATACTAAATATGTTGTCCAAGTATAGTCTTGATCGCGCCAGGCAGATTTTTATTACACAAGGTCCATATGATGGTGTTAAGTACACAAGCATGATGTTAAGAGAGGAATGATTTTCGTGGCGAATTCTTTAGGGAAATTGTGGAAAACAATGTAAACTTAACATCAACAGCCCAGGGTGAGTACACTCTCCAATAAAAAAATTTCAAGCACTTTCAAGTACCATGTATTTTTATTTCAAGGACACCAATCAATCCCTCATTACGAAATTGTATGTGTTTCTGGGAGGAAAAATAAATAGCAATCTAATGTAATTGTTTATTGTTGAAGCCGTTGAGGAAATATTTGGAAATAAACGCTGTTGCTTACGAAATTTCCAGGGTAAGCAGAACTTCTGCGGATCCGCATCGTGTTTTTTCCAGAACATTTTCATCACTCCCTTATTCAAGTATTTAAGCAAGAAAACTGTACTTTCAAGTATTTAAGCAAGAAAATTGGAATTTTCAAGAATTTTCAAGGCCTTGAAAATGGACATTTAAAATTCAAGTACTTTCCCGATTTTCAAGTACCTGTATGCACCCTGACAGCATGTTAATACCATTGCTGAGATTGAACCCCCTGCCCAGGGCATGGAAAAGTGTCCGTATTGAAAGATACGACCTTGTAAAAAGGACTTGTGGAACAACTGGTTATTATACAGTTTTTTTTTTCACTAGACAACAAGGACCAGATTTGGCCATACTGCCAGGAATGTGTTACATTTCCGATATCTCACTAACTAACGTGTTTATCTAATACGAGAATTGCAAACTGTTTAAATTATTAATAGATCCCATAAACGTTTATAATAAATTCATGTTTTGACAGAACATTATTACAACATTCTGTACAAACATTTTGCTCTTTAACTAACTTTATATGGTCGGTCACACAATGAATCTCTAGGAGTCAATGTCCCAGAGAGGGAGATCGAACCTCTTCTCAGATGATCTTTACAGATTTCAATGTTTTTCTATCATGTGCTATAAACATGGTGCAGTTCCCTATATAAAAATGTAATCTATGTAAACGTCCTAGCAGCAATGTTATACAAGAAAGACCCATGCTTACCTATTCCTCTCTAGTCTATGTTTCGTAAAAATCTTGTTTTTTTTTCCAACTTTTTCAGTTTTGCGGTTTTGTATGCATAGAATTTTGTATTTATAGCAAGAGGAAGCAGTTTATAAACAAGGGAAACTTATCAATGAAACATATATCGTTTCTCATTCCAAGTTTATCATCAACAGACAATAACTGCAATAAATTATACCCTGTCAAAAAGATGTCCATGGAGTATAAGGTTTATATGTTATAGATAAAAATGGGTATTCGTGTTACGAAGTCATGTAAGCATGGCAAAAGTATGTAGACCAAATTTCCTTTCATTTAATTTAAGATTATCGTACTTAACGAAGAGTATTGAAATTATTTCAAACATAAAACATTTTCCAGAGACATTATTGGATTTGTTTATGGAATTGGAAAGCATTTATAACAAAAATGCACATTAGTTCCAACAAATTAGCTAAACATTTTTCCAAATAGTTATTGCCAATAATTAGCTTCTGTAGCGTGTATTTATCAGAAACGGATGCTATAATCTAGAATCCAAACAAAGCAAGTCCTATCCTGTGCATAAAGTTTAATTTCAGAGAGAGGATCAAAGTATGCTTTCGGATTTTCAAAGCAAGTTTCTTTTTATGAACAGCACGTCTCTGCCATTTAGTGGGGAAAATTTAGACTAAAACAAATATATTCCCTTGAAAACAATGGCAACCTGAAAATCATGAAATAACTCATTCACCTATTTAATACAAAACGTTGAAATATAATTTTAAACATCAATTTTTAGTTTTAAAATAATATCACGATTGTGTTAAAGTTTAAGTGTTTCTACACACAAAATTCTGCTTTCCGACATTATCTTTATCTTCAGAATTTGGTAGTTATTGAATGTCACTGTAACCAATTAAACCTTTTTGACATAACGGTCAACTATACGGGGAAATTACGTTTGAAACGTAATTAATACGTTTATACTTTTAACAACACCAGTGAAGTAATAGAGTTCGTATATAAATAAGTTCACTAATTCGTTATATAAATATCAGAGATGCAGAACTTACCTTTAAAAAATGTCTCTCAGAAATTCAGAATTTAAATTAACAAAATGCACGGCTTCCACGAAAAAGTCTCAACGGGCTTCTGTGTAAAATATTCTCAAGAATTCATAGGAATCCTCATAGTGTACCTTATTTATATTCAGCAACATATTTCGTTTTATTCACTTCGAAAATAAAATGTTTTGAGGTAAAATTAAATTGATTTATATCTATTTTGCCTTAAAGTGCTTTTGTATGCATATAGTAGTATAATACTGAATGCATTTATCTTTTATATAAAAACAAACATTTACTATAATATTTATACATTTTCTCATCTCCAATAACTATGTACGGACAATTTTATTGTTCCCGTAATGAACTTAAAACATTTATATTTTGCTTTTCTAATTCACATTTCTTCGATTCATTATTTGAAGGAGGCGCAAAGATCTGACTATATTATACAATGACATCAATATTTAAAGATAGTACTAAAGAAATGTTCGTTTAATCAGTTTCGTTTTCTATAAACGGCGATAGAGGGCGCTCGCAGTCCTTAACTCGTTTCTTTCGATTTACAAGAGGTAAACAGATCCCCGCCCGCCTTTAACAGGCACATTTCACTGTAAACACGCTTTCGCAAAATTTACAATTAGCATTCTCTTTGGCTCTACGGAGTACTTAATGAAGGTGAAGAGGCAAGCAAAAAATGCAAACAATTAAGTGAAGTATAAATAGAAATCGCATGCAAGTTTAAATAAATTTCAAACATTAAGAATGCATAAAAGCCGATAAATGAAATAAGTATAGGGAACTATTTCTGTTCACTTTTTTTAGAAAAAAAATCTTAGATGCACATAATTCTAAAGACTATTTAAAAGGGAGATATTTTTTAAATCGAAGCACAAATAAGAAAAACACACATGCGTAGTATTACGTCAATTGGAACAAAATACTACATAATTTCTAAAATTGAATTAAATTTGCTTAAAACATGCTTTTTATAAGAATTATTTAACATCAATAGTATGCAAACGCGTAAAAATCTACAAAATTATTAAGAAAATTGCACGGAGCGGAAAAACAGCTAAATCCACGAATAAAGGTAATCTAATACTACAAACCAAACAATTAAATAAAAGCTAGCAAAATGCAAGATGCGAGGAATATTCTGGAGGGGAAAAAAGCAGGATTCACGAGACTCGAGTAAATATATCACGATGCTTGCAAACAAATAAAATCCATGGCAAAAAAAGGAAGGATGATACACAGCACAGCTTGACGAAGACAGCATGCTAAGTCCAATAAAGCATGTCCATTCACGTGCGGTAAGTCCATCGTAAAAAAGCACTAACTAGCTCGCAAAAGTAATAAGTATTCCAAAAGCATGGGCGAGCCGTGGTCTTGGGAACAAACTATTTTCTTGTCCTAAATAGCTAAGCGAATGCAAGCGATGAGGCGCACAAAGTGAAGAAGACACCTACTTTTGTTGACGATCATAGCAGCGGCTCCATGTACAAGGGACAGAGGCGATTGCGCGTGGAAGAAAGGTAGGTCAGTGCGGCGGAGTGTCCAGTGGCCACAAACGATTTCAGAGAGCGCGGCGACTCACGACCGCTGCCGATGAACGACGGACTCCGAGTGGCGCGTGCACGCAGAAAATCGCACAACTCTCAGTATAAAGATAGAAGAAGGGGTAGGTATCGGTACAGTGCACGCCGAGAGAGGGCGCCGATGTTTCAGGCTCTCGCACCCATCATTGGCCACCCGGTTTCGGTGACGTTAGTAAGGCAGAGGGGCGGGGGCCCCCATGCGCGCATTCCCGAAAGAACATAGCGCGCAAGAACCAGCCCATTTTTCGGCATTCATCGATCCGAGTTTACTGTTTTTTACCCTGATTTTTTTTCTCTCGTAGGAGTATCGGGAAAACTTACCCTCCTCGCCCCGCATTGGAGGAGGCCCCCTCGCTCTCAGGAGTTTCGCGCCGGAGCGCGTGAAAAGGGAAAGCGGCGTGCCCTAGGCTCGGCGACTGACCGGGAGCACAGCGGTGAGCCGATCGAACTGGACCATCGGCCGGGAGAGGAAGACCTGGACCACCGGTTGGGATTCCGGGGAAGTGGACAACCGCGTATTTTCTTGTTGACGATAACGGATGCTCTCATATATGGTGACAATGCTCAATTTCGTCTTAAAAGCACGCTTATGATAAAATAACGACACGTGGGGGGGGGGGGGGTTTATTTTTTTAGCCCGTTCTTTATGTCCGGGAAAACAACAACAAAAAAAACTATTGCGATCTTTTCGAAACTGACCAAGGGATATAATAAAATAACGCGCTTAAAACTCGTGTTGCCATTGTTGTATCGTGTTTGCTTTAGAAACGTAAGTTTAAAAAGGTTACTAATTTAAAGATATAGGTCGCATAGAAGTAGTTGTTACTGCATCGAGGAAATTTGTAAAAATATTTATTGTGGTTACTATACTAGTGATATGCAATTCGAAAACTTTTGATGATAGCGAAACTTCGGCTTTGTAAACAAAAATTATACCAATCCTGATTCACAATAAATAAGCGTAAAATTGATCCCCCCCCCCCTTCTCTATAAGTTATACTTTGTATTTAAAAAAATAATTTTAAAATTCAATGCCTCGGTGTTTTTAATATGAGGGCTTGTTGAAATACACGTCAACGCGTGATATTTATGATTGGATACTAATTGAAAGAATGCTATACTAGAACGAAAATGGGGTGTTGCAAACGTCTCTCAATTATTTTTTAAATATGGAGAATTTGTATCGATGTTCAATTAATATTATCTTTTATAACAATTCAGTCAGTCGACCGAAATGGACAATTAACAGTTTGCGGCTAATTCGAGAATTGCAATAATTATGATGAATTTTAATAAATTTATTTTTCCTGCACTTGTTAAAGAAAAAAAAATTACCACGTAAAACTTTAAATGTTGATATTACTCATCATTTACTATGATTTGGTCATAAAAAAATACATTATGCCGCACGATACCCCCCATCCCCCTACCAGCGTGTTTTACCACTAGGGGCATACGTCTGGTCATTTCTTGCTAATATATATGTATCTTGTCATGAAAATATTTTTTGCGGGGATTTTTAAGCGGCGTGACGCGTGTATTTTTTACATGCGTCTTTAGATATCTTGATTATATGCTTTGTATCAACAAGCATACTTTGACGAAATTTAACTTTTACCTTATTAATATATAGTGGATCAATAGTAATAATAACACATTAATAGTGCTAAACTTTTATATCTGGATTTAACATTTTCACTTCCCTATCAATATGTATAGAAAATGATAATAATAATAATAATAATAATAATGTAGCAAAAATTCAAAATTTTATATCTTGTCTACAAAAATATCAATCTTCACAAATATAATTCTACACCAAAGAATCCATAGTTAAGAATTCACAGATTATGGGATCAGTATTATAAATCAGAATATTACGAAACACTTATAAATATTGTTTGGGCTAATGAATATCCTGCCTTTATGCTTAGGAATTCTGCATCAGCGTATAAACAAAAACCGAATACTAAATGGTTTAGGTTACCAGTATATTTAAACACTGGCTTGAATAAACAAACAAATAAATAAAAAAGAAACATATATATAACTATTGATATTATGTAAAAAATGTTAATTATAAAAATAAAACTAAACAAATATATAAAAATGTTAATTATAAAAAATAAAACTAAAAATAGTATAAAAATGGTAATTGTAAAAAACAACTAAAAGCAGTGTTAAATATTCCAAATATTTTATCTCCGAATAGGAACTGCACAAGTAATAACATTAGTACTGCCAAACTGTGTCTCTTTTAGCCTGTTCAAAATTTACTAGCTGTACTACCCATATACTGCTAGAGATGGGTTTTTTTGTACATACAGTAGTTTATGCAAAATTTTCGATTAAAATCATTTAATTTATATATATGTATATATATATATATATATATATATATATATATATATATATATATATATATATATATATATATATATTTATATACATATATATATATATTTATATACATACATATATATATTTATATACATACATATATATATATTTATATACATATATATATATATATATATATATATATATATATATATATTTATATACATATGTATATATATATATATATATATATTTATATACATATATATATATATATATTTATATACATATATATATATATATATACATATATATATATATATATATATATATATATATATATATATTTATATACATATGTATATATATATATATATATATATTTATATACATATATATATATATATATTTATATACATATATATATATATATATATATACATATATATATATATATATTTATATACATATATATATATATATATATACATATATATATATATATATACATATATATATATTTATATACATATATATACATATATATATATATATATATATATACATATATATATATTTATATACATATATATATATATACATATATATATATATACATATATATATATAAATATATATAAATATATATATATATATAAATATATATAAATATATATATATATATAAATATATATATAAATATATATATATAAATATATATATATATATATATATATATATATATATATATATATATATATATATATATATATATATATATATATATATATATATATATATATATATATATATATATTTGAAATGTAATAATAAGAATCATGTAAAAATAAAAAATAATAAAAATATATATATATATATAAATAAAATTGTAAATCCAATGTTAGAATGTAAGTAGTAACTCATAATACACTATTCCAAAATTTTCTACAAAATACAAAGAAATAAAAGAAATTCAACCATAAAGAGGAAATTATAAATATATATATATATATATATATAATTATTATTATTATTATTATTTTTTTTTTGAAAGCCTCCACAAAGGTCAGTTCTTCCTTGCAAGATTATAACTTATATAGGGCAAATTATTTCGGGTAAAGGTGCTCTTTAGGCAAGGAACATACATTTGCCCCTTGCCTAATAAAAATCTCTTTCTTTCTCCAAATCCAAACTGATTTTTTATTGTATATTAAATATGTCTAGTAAATTACTAAATAATACTCAAAATAACAAAATAAGTTTAATTACACAAATACAGAAAAAAAAGCTCCAAAAAGTTCTATCAAACACCATAGTTAAACCACCAAATTTTTTTATGCGGCAGACGATTTTTACTAAATCTTTTCCAATTTAAATATTAAAGAAATGTGTATAAAATAATTCGATCGACATTACATTTTTGACTGGATTATATCAATTACGGCTTTCGGGATTAAATTACGGGGATTATTGATATTCAAATTCTTACTTCATCTTTTTATTTTGGCAAAGATTTTTTAAACTCATGCATTGTATTACGGGTATATTTTCTAAATACACGGGTATATCTTCTTACAAGAATATAAGTAGTACGGATATATCTTCCCATATAATTTTCTTGCCTTTCTTTTTTCGGTATTTATTAATTCAGTTTCATATTTTTTGTAAATTTGTTTACAAATTTGACCAGGACGTTTCATTTTTCAGAGCTTCTTGTGAAGATAATTTTGCATAAAGAGAACAGAGATTCTTAAACTTCGTTTTAGAAGCATTAATTTAAATATTTAAATAGAATGTTTTGAATTACAACGTCATTTAGAATACTATAGGAATTTGTGAATTTTAGGCTTTTTATATTATATATTCCGTACGTAAAACGGGCATAATGCTAATTTTATGTTAATAAAACTAATAAAACCGCTTTCGGGATGTTGCCACGTACTTAAGATATTATATTTCCCTCAACTGGTTCTACGAAACCCTTAAAATATAAATATATTAAATATGTCAAGTGAGTATATATAACTCATTATTTATATAATTTCAATTAAGAGTAATCGAATGAGACTATATCCCTGCGGCTACCTGATACGTTATGTAGATAAAGATTTATGATTGGGCGTTGTTTGGCTGAAAAATAAAATGCGCCAATGAAAAAGTCTATTTAAAGCAATATGGAATTGAATATATCGAGTGTTCTCATCAATTTTGAGCGCGGTTATAAATAAGTTCTGTAATCAGTTGTTTTATTAAAAGGTTAAACATATATAGAAAGTTATTTGAGGATGTGAATGCAATTATGATCTTCACACTCAGACACGTGAATCACAGGATCTGGAAATCTCACAAGCTCAATTAAGAAATCTTATTTCTAACACATGCTTTTTCCCAAAAATTAACAAATTTAAAATCTATAGCACAAAATCTATAGCACAAATGCATAGCACAAATTGAGTTTTTTTATAACTCAAACTCGCTGAAGTAAATAAGATTTTTCTGTTGTCTGCTAAAATAAGCAAAATAAATTTCATCGAAAGCAGTTGATTTCTCTAGAGAGAGATCGAGCTCCCTGTGGCACAAAAAACAGTGATAACTCCTAAAAATAGTTCCCATCATTTCTTGCTCTCTCTTAAAGTATTTACTAAACTACTCATTTGATAACAGTGAGCATATTTAACTTTTTGTGATTTTTTTTTTTTTTTTTTTATAATTTAGATCTAAAACTTACAATAACGCGAAAAGGCACATGTTAACGGTGAATAAATAATCTCTTGCGTTTAAATAAAAAATGACTACATATACAACGATTTTAGAGAATTATTTTTATCGAATTTTTATAGCATTTTTTATAATATATTCAATTTTCGAAAGACAAGTGTATGAAAATGGTCTTTCTCTAGTCCAGTCTCACTAAAAATAAAAATTCCTCTGACGTTTGTTGATTTAAATAATCGCACCAAATTTCATTTGAATCTTTCAATTTTCAGATATTTTGCACCCATAGACTCACGACATCCTTAAAAAAAAAAGAGGTTGATTTGTATTTAGCAACGTTCAAAACGCGCAAGTCTATCAAAATCCGAGATTGGAATTTTTGATCCTTACACAACACTTTCCTTTTATTTATACTATATTATATGAAAATTAAATAAAATAAATAATTTTTTTTAAGAATATTAAGATGTGTTAGATGTTTCTAAGATGTAAACATTTAACTTTGCGTTAACAGCCAAAATTTTTCTATATTAAGATGTGTCAGAAGTTTCTAAGATGTAAACTTATAACTTTGCCTTAAGGGCCAAAATTCGCTGAAGCAGTCTTGAAATATATTTTTTTAATGTTTGTTGTTAATTGCGGTTTACGTCATGTTTACTCTTAAAATTATTTATATTGCTACCAAAATGGAAACTTTGTAAGTAATTTTTGTTTTAAATTTAAAAATAAATGACATTATTTACAGAACACTAACATGAGCCGTTCTTGAGATATTGCAAGGAAAAATATCGTAATAAAATATGTGTTCGCTATTATCAAATGAATGAATGTAAGTATTTTTAACCAGAAATAAACAGACGCCGTTGTTTAGTAGTTATTAAGTTCCGTTCTCTATATATTACAAATTTTTCTTTTCCACTAGGAGTCCGAAATCGCTCAAAGCCAACCAATCCATTTCAATGAATTTTAGCAAGTCTATTTTAATTGGTAACGAAAAATGTCTATTGATTTTCGGTAAGATCGAGTTATAAGATCTCTGTACTGTAGAAAATATGCATTCAGCGCTATAGTACCCGTTTTTGTAAGCTGCAATTTTCCTGCCCTGTAGAATGCAGAAAGTATTCTTGTTGAATTTACCAGGATATCGTTCTCCGGTCGTTGCTTGCATCTCTCGTATTCGATTTAATTCGAAATATTTTAAGTTTTACTATTATTTTAATTAACACGAGACTTTGACTGGTATCAGCAGTTTAAAATAGATATTGAATAGAATATGTATGCATACACATAATTACCCTTCACCCGCTTCCGAGTTCAAACCCGGATGACATGGACCTGAAGGGCCTGGGAGGGAATCGTTTGACCACAGATAGGCCTTGTACTCACGGAAAGGCCCCTATGGGTAGAATGTCTGTGTCTTCGACCCTAGAAAATCACTTATTGAGAGATTTCTTGGCTCGGTAAAATTTGTATTTTCTAGAACTCGCAATTTTTCTTTGTTCGTAAAGAAATCTCAAGGAAATTCTTCCTACAGTTGTAAACAGCCTTGCTGCCCCAACCGGGAGTCGAACCCTGGATCTCCGAACTGACCAGCCGACGTTCTATCGTCGAGTTATTGGAACGAAATTGCAAGCTCTTATCGTCGAAGTGGACTCTGTATTCTTCACCCTCTAATGTCAGATTGCGGCAACTGATAATCTGAGTGATCACCTCTTGCTATTTTTATCTCAGGTTAGCCTCCTGCTAGTACTATTTTTACCCAGGTTGTATCTTGCGTGGTCGTTATCCTCTCAATTTAAAATCGGCGCTCAATCTTCCAAAGTCCTCTGAATCCGTACTAGTCGTACTAAGGTCACTTTTGGACTTCCAACATTTTCGCACTAACCTACAGGGTTGATATTTGTTTGGCAGCCATTGTAAAGAGCCTTGCTACACCAACCGGAGTCGAGCCATGGATCTCCAAATTGACTAGCCGACGCTCTACCGTTGAGCTATTGGGACGAAATTGCAAGTTCTTATATTGTCGAAGTTGGACTCTGCACAGTGCAGGGAGAAACCACTTGTTGGACATGTCAAATTTTTTTAGTAGCATACTCAGCGAAGTTGCATTGTGGAATTACGTGCAAACTTACGAAGTCTTACCAGGAAAGCGAAATCTACCATAACTGGGTGATGTGAAGAAGCAAGAAAGTGCCTATTCGGCCATTATTTCTCCAACCTTGAACCAGTTTCGTGGTAGGGACTTATCTCCAGGCAAAAGAAAAAAAGAAGCACGAAACTCGAACAAGGATGCTGGAGGAATGACCCAGTGGTTTCTTGCTTATGAAAACTTATCCAGGAAGGATTTGAACACACAAGATCTTCAGACAAACGTTTTACCGACTCTGAGATATGCATTGATGCTGCATTTATCACGAACTGGATGAAGCGGCAGCTTCAGATCCACAATACTAAGAAGGCCTATTTTTATACCCCATCATATTACATATAAAGTAACTATCATAATTAATTTTACATATATACATTAATTGAAACACTAAAATTTATTTTCAATCGGATGACAACAAGTGTCATATTTTATAGGTTTGCACGAGGCAAGCGTTATATATTGTTTGCTATACCTATGATCTGTATTGCTCTTCCAAAGTTTTTATTTTTTATTCGTTCATTTTTTTTCCCAATTATTTCGTGCTCTGAAAAACACACAATTACCTTTTTGTAACGAGAACAAGGTAAAAAAAGAATCGGAAAAAGTATTGGAGAGCAGATATGAGTTTGTATGCTTCCTGGAAAGGGAAGGGAAATTAGAGATACAATTCAAAGGTAAAATAAAGTTTCTTCCGTATTTCTATCAAATATTAGTATTTTTGGTAATATTTATTAGGAATAATATCGGTGAAATAATTATATTTAAATATAATATTTGTATCAATATATATTTTTGTGTTTAGGTAATGTTCTTCGGTCATTGATTCATGTTGTCATTTAGAAAAAAACTTTTAACTCTTATACATTTAAAGATTGTACTTTTCATGAAAATGATTATCCATAACCTTTAAGATTTAATGTCTGATCTATGATGTAGTAATTATTATGCTAACCAATGAAACAAGGGAGTCCGTATGTTCGTTCCGAATGTTCGATCTGTAGTTCAGACGGGCTGCACGTGCTAGGTTTTCTTGGTTTTCCTAGCATGTAACGTAAATAGGACAGTTTAAAAATGAAATACTTTATGAGAAACATGTCTCCTTTAGCATCTTGGCCGTATCTGACCCCAAATCTATAAAGTTTCGCTCCGTTCTTCATATTAAACTTAAATATAGAAAGAAATGTGAAGTGGTGTTGAATGCAGTGGTATTTTTATTTGACTAATTGGGCCATGAAAAATATTTTTATAATTGCATTTTGTTTTCTAAGGGGATTACTATAAAAAGTTGCATTTTGTAATTTTTTTACTAAAAGGTGTCACATGATCAAAATATGTATACGATAATACTTTAATTAAAGCATTTGGAACCATGCTTCTATGACCAATCGTTCAGTATACATTTAGTCGTTCAATCTTTTTGAGACCTTCTGTATTTGATACTATACGTATTTGCTGGATTTATAAGAAGTTTTTTTTTAATCCAAGTGTACATTTGGCGCTGTGGAGCAAAAGCATATAAACAAGATATATAAGAATTTGCTTTAATTAAAAATCTGAATCCTATACACAACGGGAAGAAGGTAACGTGACAGTCATTGAAACACACGTTTTCGGCAATTTTCATTATATCAGTCTGATTCTGATAATTAAACTTTAACAGGCAAAACAAAACATTGACTAGCCGACGATCAACCAAAGTAATATCCCAAATCAGCAATTAATCAAAATAGAAACAGATTTGAACAAATCTGGAGCATGCAGTGTTTTATCTCAAGATAGGCACATTCAGCGAACCAAAGTTCATTGGACTCGAAACAGGAAATATTTGAGCAAGCAGCTGAAATGAACTTATGCACAAAAGGGGTTCTCTTCTTCCGCAAGGGATCCGTTTGGAAGTTTTGGGGGGTACTCCCATGCCTGTGCATAAGGTGCCTCTCACCGGTTTGATTCCCAAACACGATCCCTCACATTTCGACACAGGCATTTGAGGCGACACCACAACTTTCTACGCCTGCTCTCTCTCTCTCTTTCTCTCTTTCTCTGAAGCCTTCGGATGATCTCAAATCTAGCTTCAGGAGTAGAGCTCTTTAATTATCTTAAACAAAAGGGGAAGGGAGCGAGCGCGAATTAAATGATGGATTTGAAGGTGCTACCACACTTATTGCATGACCCTGAATTCTGAGCTGGCCACAAAATACTTTTCTTTCATTAACAGTTAAGTAAATAAAAGAAAGTAAAAGCGAATGAGGTGAGTAGAAAATTGTGTTTATTTTCCTCTAATGTGTATTTCTACAGAACATCATGTATCTGCTACGTCCTTCTGATTTCAAAGGATGGGTATCGATATTAAAATGACCATTTTATTTACCTTCTTTTTTAACCATTGGCAATTAATCTATGCTATTTTTATTTTTTATAGTTTCTTTAAACATTTTTTTTTCATACTTGTTCACTATTATATATTTTTCGATGGTTTTAGTTGAAGGCCCAGACCACACGACCAACCCAAGGGTTTATGGTAGCAAAGTGTGTGGCCGGACGATGGTTTTAGTATTAAGTCAAAAATTGTCCAAAAAATTTTAATAAATCAGTACGATGCACTTCAAATATTGAATAAAAATAAGTTTTCAGACAGTGATTTTTATTCAACTCACACTCATCGTAAATGGCGTTGAAACCAGTTTCAAAGAGAAATATTACAAGGATTTGAAGATTATTGCGCATTGATAACAAAAAACATATTTTCTTAGGAATTGTTCTATTCAGCAAATGCCTCCATACTACATATTTTACCACTGCTATGCTAAATAGCGCGGGGAAAAAGCAAACAAACAAACAAATAAACAAAAACATGGTTTGATCTCAAAAGTTTGTCAACAAAATAGATTTATTTCATGTGCTGAATGGGCATTGAAAAATTTCGTACCAAAAGTTCTTTCCTTTTAATCATAAATATATCTTGTGCCATAATCAGAGCACGGAGTGAAAATAGGAGAAACGCAATTTCATATTAAAAAACTGCCGGTAAGAATATGCATGAAAATGATATTTTAATGAATTCTGGCAGAATCCTAATATAATAGATATCATACTCGAATTTTGTTTAATTCATACTATAGAAGGCTAAATGCAGGAAATATTCACGCTTGTTTATTCGCTTTGTAGGATATATAAGTTCATATAATGTGAATAAAAAATATCGAACGAAAAACCTCTATGACAGTATTTATGTACGGGACTTATAACATCCTGGATCTTCATAAGGTTAGAACTAAACGTTGCAATTCTGGAACCTTTTGAGATTCTTTAAAGTGCAAAGCAAATATAATTAAGCTTTAATCAAAGAGATCCCCAATCAGACGCTTGTTTTCACCGTCTGGTGTTTCTTAAATATCGACTAGAATTACCAAACATTTTTATAAATAAAGAGCGGAATATCCATTGATTTAATATTAATTTTCCTTTTAACGAACATCGATTACGAGTATAATATAGGGTGTTTAAAAAAATATTGTCCGACGGTCTCTTATACGATTGGTAGTAGACCCATGGTTTCAATTTAAGAAATGTTTTAATAAGGTAGATTATCATCGTATGCAAATGTTCACCATGTGACACATTTTTGAAGAAAAAATGAAATGCAATTTTTTTATATGGGCCTTTTAGAACTCTTTTTTCAATTGTAAAAATAGTTCCTATAAACTAATTAGTCAAACATAAAGCTCTATTGTCATACAATAAAAATTACTCGAGACATCATTAATTAAAGTTTTCAACGGATAATTGGGGACTGTATCAAAATTTTGGTGCGAATGCAAACATGTAAGTTTGTACAGTTGTGTAAGTTTTCAAATGGAAATTTATCTAATTTTTATACGACCCATGAAATCTATGTTTTCACCGTATTTTTTGATCGGATCAAAGTGGTTAAAGTCCCATATAAGGTCCTATATAGGTATATAAAGTCCTATATATAAAGTCCATTTTTTTCTCAGCCAATTTTGCATTTTAGAAAACTGATTTTTTTCCGAAAGATCGTGAAATGAATAAAGAATAATTTGCTAATTGGAACTTCCTTTGTAGAGAGCCGTATAAGGAGTTTAAATTTTTTAAAAATTAAAACGTATCACGTGACCAAACCTGTTGTAGTCTCAAAGTCTATCTTATTTGAAAATTTTCTTAAATCGGAAGTGTGGGTCTGCAAGCAATCGTTCAAGTGATATTCAGTAGTGTAATATTTTTTAAACATCCTGTATAACACATCACAATACAAATATTGTCGAACAATTTGGTGGCAAACTTTTCAGTGGCAAAACTTCAAATCCTGCCCCCCCCCACCCCCACCACCAACGGAGATCCTGACCTGGGCTCCCTCGTACCACTTACAATTTCTACATTATTGTATTTGCTTCCGCAAGACTTATTCTTTCCGATGTTCTCTCACCCCTACCTCTTATAGCTTTCAAAATTGTCATAATTTTATTTCTAATAATATTCTAAATTGTGAGGTTTAGAATTTGGAAGGAAAAATTAGGTACTGTGTTCGTTTCCTCTAATTAAAAAAAAAAAAAAAAAAGTTGTATTTTAAACATATCTTGAACAATAATTTTTAGGAATGAACTTTAAGGGGATTTTTTTTTACCCCACTTCCCGTTATTTATATTTTTTTAATAAAAGGACGCTGGAAATGGATATTGATACCATGAAAATGTTTGAAACTGATTGAAATGCCAACACATTAAATTTATTTATTGTTATTAGTTGGGTCCCCAGTGTCGACCTGATTAAAGTTGTAGGCCGCTTTAGCACAATTTGATCTTTTCCCCAAATTACCGTCCAAATTACCAAATTTCAGTTTTCTGATTTTCTCTCTTCATGTAAATACGAAGTAGGTTATATTTCTATAACTTTAAATACTGTTTTACTAATCTTAAATACTGTTGTTTTCAAATTAACAACAATATTTAAAGTTATTCGAACTAATAATTAAGTTAAATGTTAAGTTCACGACCCAAATATTGAATATGCCCCGCATAATCAATACGACTAAATAAATTTAAGATATTATAATAAATATGGTTATTTTTCTAAATTATTAAAAATAGAAATTGTCAGAGAAGTGAAACAACTTGAAGAAATATTTGACATCTTTTGAGCATTTAATACTGGTGCTTTTTAATCGAATTTCATTTTGAGTATTTTGAACTGCAAAATTTTATTCTTAAATGAGTGATCAAAACCTTATACCAATACTTGGTATTTCTTATAGATTCGGAAGGAAAACTTCTGTTTTTATTATTAAAAATATAAGAAACTTAGATTCTAATTCCTACATATTCAGTAACACAATTTAAAGTTTAAAATCAATCCGAGACAATGATTTAATTATGGAGAGCAATATTACTGTCATTACTATGAAGATAAATAGAAGATGTTCTATCCAATTTGTTTGAACTGAAACCCAAACCAAAGATCCTTTTTCAACTTCTGCAGCTTCAATAAATATGCGATTTTACAATGGTATATATACAGGGTGGCCCAAAAGGTCTTAGACAAATTTTAAGGGTAGATCAGGCATACAAAAATAAGTCCATTTTGCATAGGAACATGTGGCCGCAAATGCCCTCTTAGGGTGCTACAGATGCAGGAACAACACAAAGTAGCTAGCTATATTAGTATATCCTATTGTTATACATTGCGTTGTACCGCATGACACGTGTCTTTCAAATCTACTCAAATCGGAGTAATTTACCGAAAAAGTCGTTCAGCTTAAATTCTAAGTTTTTCAATAAACTATTACAAGAAAAAAAAAAAAAAAAAAAAAAAAAACCCTTACGTTCTACACATATCATTACTATTAAGTCCTTCTCACTTGGTAATGTATAGAGAAAGTATTGGGGTCGTGTCGAACATCAAATTAAAACTCGTATTTTCAATGGATCTACACATTTCGGATACTCTAGAACGCAATGTACTATTACTAGCGTAACGTGACGTCTGTGTGTACGTGCAATGCATGTATTCATTCTAGTTGAAAATCCATTCGACTAAATTTCCCCAAATTTGGTATTTTTTTTTTCTAAATGACTGCAAAAATTGTCAAAATCTAAAATAAAGAACTAAATTCGAATGCTTAATTCTTTTATATGCAATTTCTGGAACGAATTAAACGAAGCCTATTACTCTAGGTTGAACCGCTTTCGAGATATTTAAGATTTTTAGAATTTTGAAGAGCTGGTAACATTTCAAAATACATAAAGTTGCTAAATGAAATATATGTATTAAAACGGCAAATTGGATATAATTTTAAATAAGCATCAATTTTGTGCAATTAGATTTAATTTAATGCATAATGAAATAAAGAAAAGGAAAATAATTTTGAGTCTGTAGGGAAAGTCATGTGCCGTCCACATCAGATTTTTTTTAAAGGTTGTTAGGGTCTGGGCTCACAGCCTCCGAAATTTTAAGATCCCAAAATTTGGCGTTTTAATTTATAATTATATTTATATCGAAATTAGGTGTGAACCTTTTTCGCATGGAAGATACCTCTGAAAATTTTGTAAAGAACCTTGCTGCCCCAACTGGGAATCGAATCTGGATTTCTTTTCCGGTCAGTCGACTCTCTACCGTTGAGCTTCTGGGACCAAATTGCAAACTCTTATCGTCGAAGTGGACTTTGCAAATTGTAGTAATTTAGTTAATGACTTGCCCAATGCTCCATTTTTGTCCTCGGTCTGGCGGAGTGCTTTGTAATTTTTTCTCCTTTGTCTTTATATTTGTTTCATTTATTACCTTTAGGGCTTTTATATGTAGTTTTGACTTATTTTTCGTCTTATTGGGTCTATTCTTCTTCGGACTTGTTTGGATATGTAAAGAGCCTTGCTGCCCCAACCGGGAAATGAACCCTGGATCTCCGAACGGGCCAGCAGACCCTCTACTATTGGGCTACTGGGACGAAATTGCAAGCTCTAATTGTCGAAGTGAACTCTGCATTCTCCACTCTCTAATATCAGATTGGCGGGCAACTGACAATCTGACTGACCACCTCAACCTATTTTTACCTCAGGCCTCCTGCTACTACTATTTTTACCCAGGTTAGTAACCTGCGTGGTAGTTATCTTCTCAATTTGAAATCGACCCCCAATCTTCCAGAGTCCACTGAATCCGTACTAGGCGTACTAGGGTCACTTTCAGACTTCCGACATCTTTGCACTAACCTACAGGGTTGATTTGTTCGGGCGCCATTGTAAAGAGCCTTGCTGTCCCAACCAGGAATCGAACCTTGGATCTCCGAACGGGTCAGCCGATGCTCTACCGTTGAGCTACTGGGACAAAATTGCAAGCGTTTGTCGAAGTATACTCTGCAATTGTTGTGCCCCGGTATCACCAAAATATAAAACAATCTTTCACTACCATTCAAATCCCATGCAATCTTAGGCACATTTCAATTTCTACTCAATAAACAGGCATCATTCACATTATTAGGCTTGGCTAAAACGACCTTTCACTTGAAAATGTAAAAGTAAACTTATTTTAAACTTTCATTCATTCAAATAATATTCTCAGTTGAAATTTTAATTGCCACGCGAGAAGCACAATTTCGGTCTTACAACTTTAAAATGATTATTCGTTAAGCGGAAGCGGTTCTCAGTAATCTGCGAAACTTAATGAAGAACTAAAGTGTTGGCAACACCTCAGAGCTGGGAAATGAAACCGCTTTGAAATCATTACTTACAAGAATTAATCTCGCATCCTATTGATTGATACATGCGTTCACTCATGACGATCTTGCTCATCAGCACGAAGACTTTCCTCGAAATCGTCGGGTTTGAGATGTCGGTTAATATGACTTTGTGGCTTTTCATTTGAACCAGGGTCGAATTGTATTTCGCGCGTTCGTAAACCAGCGTGTTGCGATAAAAAAGGAATTTTGTCAAAACAAAGGATATATACGCATCTAATTACGCAATTTGGTTGTCTGTTTTCAATACAAGACAGATATTAGGTATTTAGATCTCATTATATGCGTTAGAATAGGGTTTTTGAAAGTGTGTTCCGCGGAACCCCGGGGTTCTGAGACAGTACTCCAGGGGTTCAGTGACGTGATAGTTTCGTGTATTTTTTTTTTTTAATATAAAAATAAACGTAAAATTTTGAATGTATAATATGGACCCCAATGGACTTTTCTCCATTTTGGGGTTCCGGCATTAAATTACATTTCAAAAGGGTTCCGTGATCAAACAAGTTTGAAAAGAAAATACTTTAAAATGTTTCGACAAAATCTTTAATTAAAAAAAAGTTGATCCTGTGCAGTACGAAAAATAAATATCTTATAACGTCTTTGATTAAGAAGCGGCAGCGTTGTAGTTGAAATTAAAGAAAAAAAATTATGTTTTCACATGACTTTCGCTACAGATTAACCAATTTCGATTTTGTGGGAATAAAATAATACAAATTAGGGAATTCTTACTATCAGATATCACTAAAAATCAATAGGCTTATGGCTGTTACCGATTAAAAACGCATAACTTTTGTGTAATTTGCTTGATAATTGAGCGAGATATTGCGCTGCTTGTGGCAAAGAAAAAAAAAATTAATACCTCGAGAACGGCTCATAACAGGTACTAAACAATAAAGTCCGTTTATATTTTGTTTAAGAGTACTTACAACGTATTCAACCATTTAATGACGGTGAACGTGTTTAGTTTTCTTGTGATTTATTCCATTTTAAATTGAAATCGTTCAATATCTCAAGTATGGCTTAAGTTATCATTCTGTGAGTTATGCTATTCGCTTTGAAAAAAAAATACACATATAAAATAGATAATTTTGCGGTACATGTTAACATAATTATGCTTTTATAACTTGAATTCTGCTTTTATTATTTGTTTCAATTTTCGAAAAAAAAAAGTTAAAAAATTAAAAAAATTAAAAAAAATTAAAACTCTTTCCCTTAATCTGAGCTCCCGAAACATCGATGGGCCTCTGATATTTACCCATTAAAATAATCGCACCCGATTTAATTTGATTTGAACAATTTGTTAGTGAGATATATTGTTTTTTCATAAGGACGACTTGTGATGATTTCTAAACAATGGTGTTCATTCATATTGTGTTAAAAGTATTCACAGATTATTAACTCATCTGAAAATTGTAAGTTTCATTTTAGTTCAAACAGAAAATATCTACAGGACGACGCATGCTGGCCCCATATAAAAGATGGCATTAATTTTTATATAAAAAATCACATATTAAACATCTGTTTTCATAATATTTTAAAACGCAATTATACTTTTATAACTTTTTTGAAAACATCGTTTTTTTTTCAAAAATCAGTAGGCTTCCGATGTTTATCAATTTAATTAATAGAACTCGATTTCAATCAATTTTTTCATTTTTTCCAAGAGATGTCGTATTTACAGACAAGCAGATACACAGATATAAATCATCGGAAAATTATTGATTCGTACCCAAAGATACTCAAAACGTGCAGGTTCAACAATGTCCGAGCGCTGATGGAATTTTGACCCTAAAATTTATTTAAAAAAATTATATATATATATATATATATATATATATATATATATATATATATATAATAAAAAATAAATAGGTAAGGAAGCTATTAGATTTATACATGAAATAACTGGCATGTCCAAGTTCATTATCATTTAAAAAGTTATAAGAAATTCGACAACGGGAATTGAAAATGAAATATCTAAAAAAAAGGGTGGGTGGGGGTAACAATGATACCTGAGAATTAAACATTCTTGTTCTAAAATTAATACTAAAAAAGATAAAGCAAGCAAGTAATTTAACATGGGAATTATATATATATATATATATATATATATATATATATATATATATATATATATATATATACACACATATATATATATATATATATATATATATATATATATACATATATATATATATATATATATATACATATATATATATATACATATATATATATATATATATATATATATATACATATATATATATATATATATATATATATATATATATATATATATATATATATATATATATATGTATATATATATATATATATATATATATGTATATATATATATATGTATATATATATATATATATATATACATATATATATATATATATATATATATATATATATATATATATATAAATATAAATTAGTAAATCCAAAGTTAGAATGTATGTAGTAACTCATAATACACTATTCCAAAATTTTCTACAAAATACAAAGAAATAAAAGAAATTAAGACATAAAGAGGAATTAATAAAGCGTAATGCAGGTCATAAAGACAAAGACAATCAACAAATTTCAAAAATGGGGAATGCAAATAAGAAAACAAAAAAATCAAGCAAAAAAGCTTGCACATGGAAGAGATTTAGGCTTACGATACGTTCATTTCGAAAAAATTCTCTTCGGGTCCATATATCCCTTAGAAATGAACACAAAAATGCTTGTTTCTGAAACACAAGATAGATTTTATCTATAAACTTGTGTTATATGGACGACAAGCATATAGATTGGAACAATAAAGGAAACATAAATACCTTGAAATACATTTCATTAGAGCAACCATGACAAGCAAAATATGGCTAGACCAATGTTGCCAAAGAGAGTAATAAAAACTGTACTGCGTAAAAGCAATAAAAAGAGATATTCAACAGTTAAAGCTTCAAGATAAAAAGATGAAAATATAAATTCAAGAGAATGAATAAGTACGGCTAAAATAAGATAATAAGGGGAGAATATGAGAATTTTGGCTAATCGAAACTTATTAACTATACCATTTACTAAATATGCAGGATATTTATACATTTTACTGGTAATTTTGAGGTTATTAATGTGCAAAGCATGAAATTTTTTATCTGATAATCTATAAATTCTAAAAAGTTATATATATATATATATATATATATATATATATATATATATATATATATATATATATATATGTATATGTATGTATATGTATATATATATTATATATAATTATTAATTATATAAATAAAAATGAAAAATAATAAACTAAGTCAAAAACATTAGAAAAATCAAAAAATAGGAAAATAAGATGCATTAACATTAATGTTTTGAATTTTATTTTCGCAAAAAAATGTAACTTTTGTCAGTATTGAAACTACGTTTTGAGCGCCCTTATAATGGTGTATAGTGGCATTCTCGATTATCCATTTTTCATATGAATTACTTGTTTAGTAGGAATTTTCATCTTTGATTCATATTCATATTCATGTTTGCATATTTGGGAAGTTGTATTCTGAATTGCTTGTCCAGTCTCCAGCTTAGACTCACTGGACGGGTTTGGGAGTAACTCCGTGAACGTTCGTACTGCCTCCCTGGTAGAATTTCGACTTGTTCATTCCGGTGCTTCTAGATTAAGCTGTTGAGGTTGATCGTGTATACACGTGGTAGAAGAATGGTTCATGCCTCAAGGTAATACAATTTTCTTAATGTATCCTTTTTTCATTTTTTGTTGCCTGTAGTCTGAGTTTAAGTATTTATAGTAATGTACTATTGCTTAATCTGAAACAGGCATTTGTTTGGGTTAATTGGAATTAAATACTCAGACCTGACGATGAATTTAATTCTAATTAATCATCGAATTTGGGATGGTGCTGTTCTTTTCTCTTATCGGCATTATGGCTTTGAATTTGCTTCTATGGGGATGTTAATATTACTTGAATTGTATTTTTTTATTTTTACATAATTCTTATTATTACATTTCAAATATATATATATATATATATATATATATATATATATATATATATATATATATATATATATATATATATATATATATATATATATGTATATATGTTTGTTCTCTTCTCTTATCGGCATTATGGCCGTCATTTTGCTTCTATGGTGATGTTAATATTACTTGATTTTTTTATTATTACATATTTACATATTTCCAATGTATATATATATACTGTACATACTATATATATACTATGATTTTGTTTTCTAAAGTTTTCGGAACAACAAGAATTCAATGCACTTTGTCCATTTTTTCCCATTCCATTATTCAATTATTCAATACCTTTTGATTGTAGGAGTTATTACGAGTGCCAAGGCTGATTTTAAAATCGATTCGGTTGCGTGTGTCCTATCAATGTATCATGCGCTTCAAACTATCACCAGAACGCGCTGATATCTTAGTGAATTCTTATCAATTTTGGAGCCAATCAGGGTTATTTTCATCGTTTTTAATGCGATTCAACTGAAAAATGAGAATAAATGAAACCGTGGATAGATTGAGCGCGAAAATATGCAAATTCACGATTAATCGCAAGTTCTCAGATGATCGGCGGTTGAGAGGGGTAAGCGGCTATCAGATTCAGGAGACTGTTGCCTACGGCGGAGACATGAAAGATTTTTTTTTTCTTTGACAGAGCGTAATTTATGTTTTTGGGAGAGTGCCATTAGCATCCGTCTTTACACATTCACACATGCATGAAAATAAAATTCTGGAGAACCGAGAAAAAATTTGGAATTTCTTAACGAGATTAATCAATACAGTGTAAAGCATTTCCTTGAGATTTCTTTAGTGAAAAAGAAAAGCTTGGGAAATCAGCTGCTTTTTTAGTAAACATAAAGTTTAACAACGGAAAACTTAGTTTTCCGTTATTAAAGTTTAACAACGGAGAACGTTTAACAACGGAATTTCTATAGTCGAAAACACAAATATTCTACCCATCAGGAACTTTCTGGGAACTACATGTCCATCTTGGGGACGAACTATTTATTCTCTTTCCTTCAATTATATAACATCCTGGTTTGAATGCAGGGTTTTTATTAGCGCAGATTAGTTTGAATTATCACAGGGGAATCTACTGTAAACTTTAATTCCCGGTAAAAGTAAATCTTGCGCACGTAAAAGGAGCAAACGAGAGTCTGCATAATTAAATCCAGTTTAATATACGATAGCTAAAACAAACAAACAAAAAATCTTTCCTATTCAATTCTTTATGTAATAAGAAAACTTCCTGCTTCCTTCCAGGCAGCTGAATTTCTGATTTGTATGGGCAGCTATGGTGTATATTTTTTTACAGTGTAAAATTCTAAACATCAACAGGATCTATAAAGAGCAAGTGTTAAGATTAAAAATCAAAGATACAGAAACAGAACATTGGAATCCCAATTGTTACTATGTGAAATTAAGTCTATTTTATTCATGTCAAGCTATTTTTTTTTTTGCGCATCTTAAATTTGCTTAATTTGTTTACAAATAATATTACTTTTTTTAAGAGTTTAAAGATTAACAAGTTGTACACAAATTTTAATACTACAAATTTTGCATTTTTGTGTTACGAAAGTCACAGGAAAATTTTAGGATGTGTATTTTTATCGTATTATTTAGGATTTGTATTTTTGTGTCCATCGTAATTTTTTACTTTCTCTACAATACATAGTATATAAAAAGGGAAAGCATGATGGGATGAAAACTCTCAAATTTGGATGGATTTACATGTTTTGAGCATCCCCGAATACATACGGATAAATATTTTCAATGATGAATGTATGTCTATCTGTTCTTGAACAAATTGAGTAAATTGGAAGCAACTTGGCATGAATATTTTAATCAATAAACGTGATTTTCTGGGTCAAAGGCCTACGGGAAGGCCGTCAAATTTTGTATCATATTTTTTAATCAAAAAAGCGTTTTAAAACATAATTACCATTTAAAAGTTTACAAAAATAGTTTTTTTACATGAACGCTTTGTGTAAAAGGGAATGGCATAAATTTATAAAACGATAATATGCACAGTTCCCGAGATATTAAAAACGAAAAAAAAAAGAGTTAACAATATATATTTTCACTATTTTATAATAAACAAATTATTTGTACGCCCTTTTAATCACCATCATTGTTTGGGAATTACCGACAGCCGTTCTTAAGATGCTGGAAATTTTATTTTTTACCACATACAGCACTATACCTTTAAATTGACCAAATCGAATAAAATGTGTTCTGATTTTTTTTTTAATCAATACTTCAGAGGCCTGTGGAATTTCAAAGAGCTCGAAATACGGGAACATCTCCGCTTTTCAGAACGATCTTTTTCAAAAATCATAAATAAAATACAAAATTATAATTATTCTAATATCTGTGGCAGAAATAGGTGCAAATCCAGTGAATTCAGTCTAAATTGTGCCATGGTACATCTTATTGGCTTTTTAAAAGGCGTAAGGTTGAAAATGACCTTTCACCGACACATGTTGTAACCGAAAGCATTGCAAATATTTTAAATAATCAATAGCATTTTTGCATGGAGTTACTGTAAACGAGTTTTCAAACTCTTTATGCAACAACTTAAATTCGGCGTTCAAATCTGCTGGATCTGTGGAAGGCACAGTATTCATGCAATTGGCGAAAATCTATTGCTGTTGGAGCATTCAATCCATTTGGGAAAAGAGTGAAACAAGAAAGATCAATCATGAATAAAGCATTGATTATAAAACACTTTTCAACTGAAATTTTATTTAAACATCTCTAAAATACAATACATTCAGCGGCGATATTTTGTTTAATTATCACAGAACTACAATGATGTATTTTACTTGGAAAATTAAAACCATGGAGGTAAAAGTACTTTCCAACTCCATGCTTAAAACTTCATTCAGACTTTATTCAAATGACGTCATCGAAATGTAAATCGTTTGCTTTTCTGTGTAAAAGCAGTGAATATTTCATTCTTGCACTTTTATTCCAGACTCCAGAGTTAAATAATTTTACGTGATAAAAATTCAGCGACTCTTATGCAACTCATCTTACAATCCCTTGTTTACATTTTACATTTATTAAAATTAGGCTTCATTGTAGAAGAAAACAAAGATTGGTGATCATTTAAACTCAAAAATACTGCAACTTCGTTGGCGCAGAATATAGATGCACAGAAAATGCGCAAAAACAAAGTGGTTTTAGGACGGATGCAACACTAAATATAAAGTTAAAAGAACTTAAAAATCACGATTTTTACTCTGTGAAAAAAAGATGGATGCCATATTTTATTTTGAAGTGGGTCACGTGATCTCTTCATATTATATGGGTGTCATTATTGTTTTTATTTTTATTTAAAAAATTACCGAAAATATTTTGCTGAAATTTTTTTCATATGTTTTATGGGATAATTTGAATAGTTTCTATAATTTTAGAAGCAATTTGTGAATTTTAACTTCTCTTAAAAAAATGCTTAAAAAATTAGGTCTCATAGGGTTCAATGTATTTCATTTTTTCAACCGGGTTCAATCCAAAACTATTTGGGTGATATTATTCATTTACATTCCCCATATGTCCCACAGACCGTCTCAACAAAATACTAGTATTTCATTTGATAAAGTCATTTTTACGGCAGTTATCGTGCCAACGGACAGACATACTGACAGACAGAATGAACAAAGTCATAAACACTTTTCAGCTATGTTGTAAATTGTTAAAACTGCTTCAAAATGCTGCGGCTTTGGTTGCGTGAAGTGTTCACAAAGTTGATTCAATATTTGGTCAACAGATGGTATATAAAAATATTTGTCTTGAAGTAATCTTCTACGGAATCAGCTAGAGCATCAGACCTTAATATTTGTTTTGCGGTAATCCTTGGATTTTTATTTTCTGATACTATGTAATATAGTATAGAGAAAGTGTTGTTTTCATGAAAATGAATGTTTTGAGGTAATCCTTGGATTTTTATTTTCTCATACTATGTAATATAGTATAGAGAATGTGTTGTTTTCATGAAAATGAATGCTTTGAGGTAATCCTTGGATTTTTATTTTCTCATACTATGTAATATAGTATAGAGAAAATGTTGTTTTCATGAAAATGTATGTTTTAAGGAAATCCTTAGATTTTCATTTTCTCATACTATGTAATATAGTATAGAGAAAGTGTTGTTTTCATGAAAATTTTCGAATTTGAGATTTTGATGCTAGTATATGTTTTAAAACCTTCTGCAAGCGTTTGAATATTTTTGGAGTAATGTCCGTCCGTCTATCTGTATATCTTATACAAATATTAATGGATTTTCACGAAATTTTATGTCTGGCTTTGTTATAAAAAATGTAGAACTAGATAGATTTTTTTTTAAATTCGAGCAAAAACTCGAATACTTAAAAAACGATACTTATGAACTTAAAAAATATAAAATTTCGAAATGTATTCGACATTTTATAAATTTTTTAACATGATAGCATAAGACAAAATTTGACATAATCATGCATAAAAGGGTTTATTTATGGTTCAATGATCACGAGACTTAATAGTTTCAATCATTGTTGTGAAAAATAGCCGCGATACAAATATTTTTGTTCGTGACGTCATTAGCCCCTCTAGGGGCAAGTTACCTCCCCGGGGGGGATGCATCGAAAGATTTTTTCAAGCTCTTTAAAGTGAAATGTAACACGCCATAGGTGTAATCACTTGGTCGAGTTGAGCCAGCCACATTCTAGTTAATTAATATCGATAATAAAATTATTGATTTTCATACATGCTTCATCATAAATATCCTTAAAAGAAGATTCCTGTGTTTCACGAATGGTATTATTTGATCCACAACATAATCAACAACATTAAGGACAATTAAAAGGCCACTGTCAGATTTTTGCATTATTTTAGACAAACAGGTAAAGAAAATATATGTTACAAGGTAAATAAAGATATTATAGAACCAAATTAACACCAATAAATTAATAAAAAGTTTTGATTTAGACAATGAGCACCTTTTCCCCTCAAAAGTCATTGTTTCGAGACTTTAAATCACAGCATCATATAATTCTATTATGGTCATGATGTCTTCATGGCGCTCTACCCGTCTAATTGGGTATATTTTTCGGTGTATTTATCGATATTGTCAACCAGGACGATCTTTTTTTAGGGGTTTCGAAAAAATTATATACCTTTTCAATTATGCCAATACAATTTCTTATTTCAGTCACAGATACAGCATTGAAATTGCTAAATTTAAGCTGAGTAAGAGAAAATAATATAATTTAGAAAACAATATAATTAATTATCGTTTATTTAAATTTTTGAAATTATTTGATAATTAGAAAATTTTCCAGATTTTTCTCTTCTTTATGGAGGGTGCCAAGGCATCTTAGTATCCCCCTGGGTGCACCACTGTTTTAGATATTGCATGTTTATGACCTAAAGTAAAAAAAAATCGTAATAAATTAAATAGGATCACTATACTTGAATGAGTAAATGTTTTGTAAGTACTTGCAATTAAAAATAAATGTACATGAGAGGTTAGTAATTATTACTGAGCGAGATATTATACATTTTGCTTTCCTGCATGAAGTGCAATACCTCTTGGAATAATCAAATGAATTGCATGAAATTGGGTATGCCTTTATTTATCGGTAATAACCAAAAGTCCATTTATTTTTGCAGAATACAGCAATAAGAAGTATCTAATATGCATTATTGCTTTTATTTAATATCGAAATTTATTTGTCTGTAGGGAAAGCCATGTAATGAACACATTAGATTATTTGTTATGGATATATTTAAATAACCTGAATTAACGCCTAGTCGTTTTTAATCACCCACCCTCTCATTTTAATGTACTTCCTTTCGCCTTAGCTCAAGTATACCGCTTGTAAGATAATAGGAAGTGCTGCAATAATGAGTTATCGTCCTCCCAAGTCCAAAAGTGAATATTTCGTGTCACTTTTAGAATTCAATAACAATACTGTATTTAATTTTATAGAAATGACATACATGTTAGAAAATTATCTAACTAGAAGTACCAAACTATTTTTGGATTAGAATAGTGTTTTCAAACATTTTGGTCGCGGAATCCTTTTAAAATTTTATTTGATGACAGAATTTTACAATGAGAAAAAGTCCTTTGTGGTACAAATTATTCATACAAATTTTACTCGTTTTTAATTTTTAAGAAAAATTACACAAAACTATCACGTCGTGGAACTACTGGAATACTGTCACGAAACCTCAAGGCTTCTGTAGAAAACATTTTGAAAAACGCTGGATTAGAGCATAAAACATTTTATGTAAAGGCTATAGTTGATATACATCGCATGATATTTTAAGAAAACAAAATACTGCTGAACCGTTAAATTTTATTGCAATAGCAACACTATGGATTATCACCGAGGTAAGTTTATTACGATCTTATTATGCATGCACTATCACCAATCATTCTATGGCATTATGAAAGTATATTAAAAAAATGGAAAAATCCTGGGATTTTTTGCTACTTGTGCAGTTTACCAACCTCTAAATATTTCTAGTTAAAGGAAAATATGTCCAGCCAATTATGATATATTTGACATTTTCAGTATATGGTATCATACGCTACGGGAAATTTTCGCACTCTTTTTACATGGGATGTCATCATTTTCTTATACAATGATCATTTCCATTTAAAAATTCTGCATGTATAACTTTCGATATGTGTTTTATTTTAACAGAATGGAAATATGGGATCTTCCCAGAACTGAAGAAGAAGCTTTTACTTTTTTGATAAGATTAAAAAGTTTTACCAGTTGATGAAATGTGTAATAATGCTGCTCATAAGATGAAGCTGTACTTATGAAATATAATGGCTTGGAAATGCAATGTTAAGTCATGCAAGATAAAACTAGGTGTTTGTGTGGTACCTTTCTTGAAGAATCTGTCATACCATTGGTAACAGAGCCAAGATAGCTGGATATGTCTAACATAAGACAACAATTAATTGGAATGATTTTTATCTCCAAACGTTTAATTTTGTGCATTCTTTCAGGAATAAGGTGTGGATGGAAATTTTTTGGTGAGTAAAAGAATGTTACTTTTTTCATAATAAAAGTTTGAAATGTATACAAAAGTTTTTAAATTTAAATTATTGAAAGGGTAAATAGGGCAAATAAATAGAGGGTAAATAAGGCAAGTAAATAGTTTTCTAATTTAAATGATTAACAGTAAACAAAAACTTTGTGAAATTTAAGCTACTAAAAAAATAAACAGAAGCTTCAAAAGTTTAAATGTAAAAAGTAACCAATATTTTTAAATTTAAATTTCTGAAATATATCGGATTTAAAAAATTCAAATTAGTGAAAGTAAACAAAGTTTTTTTAATTTAAATTATCGAAAAATAAATTAACTATTTTTAAAATACAATAACAATAAAGAGTAAATAAAGCATAGTTTAAATTTAAATTGCTGAAAAATAATCAGAAATCTTTAAATTACTGATTAATAAAGAGCAAACAAAATATTTTTGAAATTTCAAGCTTTTCTCCATGACAGCATGGTAATATTGAAACGAGCCAATTGTGTTATGTAATTAATGTATTTAAACTTATATTTTCATTGATATGTGTTTTCTTTTTGTATGCATTTTGTTTCGTCCCGTTCTTCTTCAACCACGTACTTTTAGATCGAGAGAAAGAAATAGCGCTGAAATGGCGGCACATTTCTTTTCAATTTAGATAAATCGGGAATAGCTGACTAAATTTATAGAACTATCCCATAGCCAAATTATGAAACTTGTCAGGTTGTTTGTTTTTCCGTTATACATATACAAATCCATAGTTTTTGACTGATTTTTATTTCAAATTTAGCATAAATAGTTTCTACTTTGGTGTGGTTCACTCCCCTAGTGTTTCGAGGGTTTAGGATCAGGGGCTATCGAAATAATAATAATTAAACCTTCCATAGAAAAATATTATGCGGATGATTTTTTCCGAAACTTTATGTGAAGAAAACTGTATCATCTGGTATTTTCAATTGTTTAGCCCATGTGTTTTATTCCGGCATAAGGTTTTTAAATTCATTTTGCTACCATTTCAGAGTCTTTATTATTGACCAAACATTATATGTTTGTAAATCAGTTTACAAACGAGATCAGGATGTTTTATTCATCAGATTTGCTTGCGCGGATTGTATAGAAAGAATGTAGATTCTGATCATGCTTTATTTTTTAGAGGAATTAATGAAATATTTTAATGGATTCTTTAAACAACAATATAAATGCTTTAAGAATTTGCACATCACGACCAATGCCAAGAAAAAATGTACGTAACAATAAATAAATATAAAATTTCGAGAAAATCAGTGTTTGAAAATTATGCAGTTTATAAAGCAGTATGCTTTAAAACATAGTACTACTGTCATTGCATCAAAATACATTCGATTTCCAAAGTTTTAACTATTGGAAAGACATTTTCCAGATCTTAGCAAACCTTGTATATTACTGGAAATGACAGATGGATTTTTAAATACTTTTTTCTTTCTCTCTACTCAGATTTTAAAATGAAACTCTTTGTGGTAGACGAAGTAAACATATGCCAACTGTTGATCTGTCTACCCTATCTTCTAGACACAATATTCAAATTGTGAATAAAAAAAGATGTGCCAACTGTTGATCTGTCTACCTTATCTTCTAGACACGATATTCAAATTATGAATTAAAAAAAGATGTGCTAACGTCTACGTCAGTTAAATAGTATGAAGAGGAAGTTCTGCGTTTTTCTTCAGTAAGTGAAGTTCTTCAGTAAGTCGTGTCTGCGGGAAAACTAAGAATATGAAGATGTTTATTTCAGGAAACATTTGAGATGGATAGTCTAAGTGGAGTGAATTTATATACGACTAACTCTAGATATGACGCAATTTTTATTATATAACTCTTATACAAATTTGACAAATCTAATATAAATCTGAATGTTTTGATCGCTTGGAACCTTAGGATTTCTATTAAACTTATCAGGTATATATGATTTGTCGGAAGAAAAAAATGACTCATCTAGAGAATTTATCGTATTACAAATCTACTATGTGAATGTTCCATAAAAAAAGCACTTGGATTCAGTTACACATTTATTCATATCCCGTTAGTATATTTATGATGCATTATTAATTCAACAATGGGCTTGTTTAGTTTCACTGTTTACTTTTCATCATGGTAGTCTCAAGTGACGGATAAAAACTTATACCACTTGTAATGCAGTTTATGTCCAATGCAGTGGCAATTACAATGTGCGCCTGATAACTGGCACTCAGTGGAGGAACTATCTCCTCTACCAATTATAATATCTTAAACATGTTTTAAACAATTTTCTTTTGAAACCTTCGGCAGCTCTGTGCAACCACAGTTTGCGAAGGACCAACGAAATACTAAAGACTTATTTTATCTTGCTTCTTTATAATTTAGCTTTATAAAACTATTACAACTTGTCATTTCAATTTGTACACAAAAAGATCATAAAATGTATGTATGGCTGTCCTGATTAGCATTTTCATTTTTCATATTCCCATTAATTACGCATTTTAGACTTTATGAAGGTATTTTTGGCAATTAGGTATGTCAAGTGTTCAGTATTTTAATTGGAGTTATACTATATCCCCTGTTAACAAACTTCTTTCGAACATTTCTGTAACCCACAATGTAGCGCAAAACACAGTTGTTGTAAAACTCAGAAATTATATTTTTGTCCTCCATTGTGTCTATGACTGTTGTTAGGTGAGTGTAATACAGGATCTATATTCACTCGGAACCAATATTCTTAATAAAACAAACTGCCTTGTAACGCTTTCCAAAGAAGCACCAAATGGAAAACAGATCAGATGACCGTTGCCATTTTACAATACTCGCTTAAGTTGGGACATTATTTTATGCAAATTTTGCATCCTCTTCTCATAAAGACATTGCCATAAAGAAATAGAAAGCTATAGAATGTATTGCTACGCAAATTCTCCTGTCTCCACGACTGCAAAATGAGAATTCTTGTTGTTCATAGAGAATATCAAACTCTTAAATTTTGAATAACATGTGTTATAATTATGCAAATTACAAAAAACATTCGATTAGATCCTTGTTTCGTACTTAATCTTTTTGAATATAAACTATCATATACCGTATACATTTGATTTTGAGTTATCGTCTCCACATCTCCCAGATATATATATATATATATATATATATATATATAGTTATACACAGTGTATATACACACACGCGCGTATATTATTCCAAGTGTTTTAAATGTGTTCGGAAGGTCTCAAAACGTGTAATTTTGTCAAATATAGAATTCAAAAAATTTCAGGAAAATATTTTCTCTACACTTATAGACGTAGTCAGGATCTCGTAAATGGAGGTGTGTGTGTGATCAAATGAGGGGGAGCGGGGTTTACAGTTCTGAATTTCGTTGTCCAATATGAGTAGGGGATTAGGGAGAGTTCAGCGGCACTTCAGAGGCGGTGAATCCCTATACTTTAACATGGGGAACCCTCCGAGGCCAGAAAATGAGTGCATCAACAGAGGCGGTGCTAAAGTCTCATGCTTTAACATAGGGGTTCTCAGAAGTCGGTGTGAGGCGGCACAGTTCCATAAGGTGACGTCACAGAAGAGAGTGGAGTTTATGACGTATATTGTTTTTTCCTTTTTTGTTTTTAGTAACAAAATTTCGTAAATGCAAGTTTTTTTCTTATAATTTTTCTAAAATGTAAGTTTTTTTTTTTTCAACAAGTCGGATTTTGAGGGTTGTTGGATTTCTCTATGGGAAATAACCTGAATTTTAAGAATGTGCCGTTTTTAGCGTTTTTTTCACAAAAAGTTTTCAAAACGTTAAAAAAACAACAAAAATGTACGTTTTTTCAACAAGTTGAAGTTTTGGAGTTGTTGGATTTCTCTATGGGAATTAACATGGGTTTTCACACTTTTGTGTATTTTTTGTAAAAAAAATGTGGTTTTTCGCAAAAAAGCGGCCAAAAATGTGTTTTTTGAAAAACGCGGAATCGGCCGATTTTTTTCAAACTGTCGGATTTCTCTATGGGAATTAACATAGGTTTTCACACTTTTGCAATTTTTTGAAAAAAAATGTGCGTTTTTGCAAAAATGCGGCCAAAAAAGCGTATTTTTAAAGTAGCAGAATCGCGTGAATTGGGTGTATAGAAGGGGTGTGTTTCCTCAACCATTTCGGTCTCGGATTTCAAAATTTTAATATTTGTAAACATAAATATTTAAAATAATAGCAGATACTTGTTTTCAACTATCCAAATGTAGTAATGTCTCTTTAAGAAATTAGATGCTGTTAGAAAAATATATTATTTTTTTATTGTGGTCCCACCTCCACCCGGTGTATAGGATACACCGCCACAATTTCTATTTTTTTTTTTTCTTTTTTTTTTCTCCTTTTTTTCCCTTCTTTCTCTTTTTCCTTTTTTTATTTTTTTATTTTAAAGTGTCCGTAGGCATAACTTGTAATACCGTCCTCGAGCAAATATCTTTTATCATCAATGGGTGACAAAGCCACCTTGTTCTGGCATACAGTGAATAGTTTATGATGGCTACTATCAATTCTAATCTGTTCTTCCATGGTAGGTCTAACACTCAACAGGCATTGTCTATAGTCATTGTGTGTAATTTTCCGTGCAACCACATGTGTAGAAACACCTTTAGCTCTTTTCTTTTCTCCAGCAGCTGATAGAATAGAGTACATTTTAGGTCTAAGTCCTATAAACTCTTGAATGGGGGTTGAATTCAGTTCATCTTTAAAGTATCCAATACGCTTTTTATTGTCTTCACTGAAGAGGGGATGATCCTTGGGATAGTCAGAAAAATCATACAAGTGTTTATGCTGGTTCATATCTTCATAAATATCAGCAGTTTGGATTTCATAAGCCAATGAATCAGTATCGGTGAAGAGAAGCGAAGCTTTTTCACCATATTGGCTTTTAATATGTTTATAATGAAACTCATACATCAGGAGTTTAGATAACTCCAAGATAGCAAAGCCAACGTATATAGGCCGGTTCATTAAAATGCAATTCCTTACACGTTCAACACCCACCAGATCTTCGCTAAAAATCCTGATAGCTCTAAAAGCTGGAGATGCCACCACCTTCAGGGCCCGCTTTGAAGAATTCACTAGTTCAATATTCACTCGATTTCGAAGATTCTCCATCGTTTTTCCAAACACAGCGTTATTAAGCAATTTAAAAAAGTCTTTCTCAAAATTAGTCTTTGCCTTCTTTCTTTCTTCTGTGTTAAATTGGATGTATTTCTCCAACCAGGGCTTCTGATTAAATTTTAAGGTCTTGTGAATTTTCTTGAGTCTTAAACCTAATGATAGGTATAGCTGAAGGTTCCGATAGTGAACAATATAATGTTTCTTGTCATGCAGATTGGGTACCAATTTCGTAGTACTAACAAAATGTCCATGATGTAACTGTTGAACTAGTCGTTCAGCATAGGGGGAGAGCATTTCTCGTTCAATCTTCACCCTTTCAGGGGCTAGAGGGTATTCATTATGATAATCATGTAAGGATTCAGGATACTCCAGATCCACTTCAAATATATATCCTTCTTGGGTATTATCCTTTAGACTCATTATCCAGAATTCATTCAAATTTTCTGTAGATATCCATTCAAAGCCACCATAGGGCAGTGGTTGAGACATGGCCCAACCATATAGGTTATTAGCATCAAGATAGATAATGTGCTTATCAGGCTTAGTAGAATCGGAATTTTCCAAATAACGATTATTAGCCTCGGATCTACGCTGGCTAATCATACATATACCACCGCGGATTCCACGTTCTATAAACAGTAGCATATTTTCATCTGTGAGTAGTTCTAGGGTTTGCTCAGTCATTTTCAAAGAGGCCTGCCAAGCCAGTCCAGGGGCGGTCATCATATGGGCGGCGTCTAAATCATAGTTCTTCTTGCAAATTTTTCGAAAATTCTCAAATACATCGGCTAATAGTAGCACATCTGTTTTCACATACAGGTCGTGATATTCTCCCAAGTTCTTTATGTTAAAGGTATCCCATACAGTTTGGGCATGCCGATAATCTTCACTCTTAATATCTTCGCCTTTAATATCATTATGGAATGCAGAAGGGGGAGGGAGCACATTTTCATCAAATTTTTGAAACGATGTCATATAGCTATAGGGATATACTCCTTTCCTAATAAGAGCATTCTGTTGTACTATATCAGGGAAATGTTCTCTGAGAATATAAAATTCACTCAAGTCTAAATTGGAAACTAGCTTTTCCAGGGAAGCATTCAGAAACTGTAGGCTATCAATAAATTGTAAACAGACACGGGGCCCCTCTTTCTTTGAAATCTTAAAAGATATGTATTTTTCAATATTAGTAGCAATCACATCAATTTTATGGTCTTGCAATTTTCCAAAACTCAGCATAATATGATGAGAGTCATAATTTTTTAAATTATGAAACACTACAGGAATATTAATACTTTGTCTATAGTTAAGATTACAGGCATTATGCAGGGCACCTCTATAGGCTCCAGTCACGTGATTGTGATCACGCACACGATCTGTTTTCAGTTCACGATGGCACACGTTACAATGGGTAGCTCTTTCAAAGTCAACTTCATTCTCTTTAGTCATTCGTAGTGGTTTAACATAACGTAATTTTTCTCCAAGATACTGTTTCTCCATTATCAAGTTGTTAAGAAAATGATTCACAGGGTCGATACCTCGATACACAGTAGCTTGTTTCAGGCATTTTCCATCAGGCCCTATAATAACATAAGCATATCCACAAGGCTCATGAATTGCTAGTCTATGCGTGTAAGATCTAATATTCGAGGGTTTAGTAGTGTCTTCTTTAACGATCAGGGCTTCAAAGTCAGCATAAATGATGAAAGGGATGGAATGCTGATACTGTTTGTTCGTGAATTGGAGATATTTCTGATCTTCCGAGGGCATTTTAATGCGCTGAGGTGCATGTTCTTTACAATATTGAGCATGATCTTGTAAAAGATCGTCTCTGCTGTAACGATGTAAACATCTATAACATATATATTGGGCTCCATTGTGCTTAGTTATATCTCCCAGCAAGCGTGACATATTCCTTATGAGAGTATAGTGTTGCTTATCTTCATCACTAATCAACAGAAGATTCACACAGTCTTCATCTTCACGTTTGGATATATGCAAAGGAAAAATCTCTTCATCTTCGTATCCATATACATTTATTCGTATATTATTCAATTTTTCAATCTGAGGAATCTTCACAACTGAGATAGGGTATTGAATATCTCCAAGTTTAATGTCATTCTCAAAACTTTGATAATGTGACACTCTTTCAGGATGGCCTTCACGAGATATATAGTATTTGTGGGCCAATAGGCACCACACCAGGCATTTCTCGTCTTCATTTCGAATATTGAGTAAAGCTTTCTTGGCTGCAAGTTTTGTTGGCAAGGGTATATAGCTAGAAGCTGCAAGAGGCTTATACTTTGCACAGAAAACATCTATCTTTCGCATCTTTTGTAAAGTCCATCCAGATCCTCGACTAACAAATTCTTCGAATAACTTCAATATTTGAGAAAAGGCTTCTTCAACATTGTTGGGAGGGGTATCATCACGAAGTTCTGTCACAACATCTGTTCTAAAATATGAGCTGGATACCTCTTGGCCATTTGCAATGTCACGAATAAATTGCACATCTGCAATAAGATACCACTTAATAGATCTGTATGCATCAAGTTCGTCTTTTAATATCTTCAATAGCTGAGAGCGAATCTCATCAAAACATAGCATAAGATCCCTCTCTACACTTTCAGTGGGTTCCAGAGTGTGTACAGATAATACATCTAAACCCTTCTTCTTCTTCGCTGCAATCTTGAGGCGCTTATTAGAAGTTGAGGCTAAAGCAGGAGCTTTTCTCTTTTTAGAACCATGTTCAATACGCTGATGGCGCAGGGCATCACTTTTCTTGCTGAATATAAGTTCACAATGCTTGCATTTCACACCATCCTTCAGATGAAGTAACAGGTGGCGCTTCAGGTTATCTCGTCTAGTAAACTGTATGGAGCATTGAGTGCATTCAAACACTTTAACGGGAGAATGCATATTCGCATGTCTAGCCAAGTCTTCCTTACGAACAAATGCACGTTCGCATACTTTACATCGATAAGTCAAGACATCATCGTCAGAATGAACCCTCATATGCCGCACTAAGCTTCGTTTTGCCATGAAGCTCTTCGCGCAAGTAGGACACACCTGTAATAGATAAAAAAATACAAGACTTTAGTATAAACACGCTATTCTCGGGAACAATGCAATACATTTCAGATGTATATATATCATTACAGATGTATATAAAGTAATTGCTAACCCATTATACTATCCCCATTAGAAATAATAAAATTCCTGGATTAAAGAATATATCCATATACAAGACATTTCATGTAAAACCCCAATACATTTCATTAAATTCATAAAAACACTCATTAAAAAAAGTTGTTACGCATCATAAAAATACAAAGTTTAATAAAATGAGAGAATAAAATCACATTAAAACAAGTACTTAAATGTCCAATCCTGTTCAAAGAGGGTGCAATACGCACGTCAGTAACGGTAGGGATAGTACCTCCGATATTACTTTCTAAGGCAAACATACTCGCAGAAGAACTTGAAACGCGTCTTAACAACACGAAATCCACAGCAGAAATGATAAAATCGCTGCTTAAAGACCACCTACACCCATTCATAAAAAAAATAGTTCTTGGTGTATCCTTCCGCCAAGATGACCCCAAGGTTATTCCTAAAGAGTTCTTCGTGTATCCGTAAGCCAAGGGCATGCCAAGGTCACATGATAGTTATATCACGGTTACCGTTAAACTTGCAACACACGAATGTAATTATGCACACATCCGATAAAAAATAAACAATTCATTCAACATCGCAATCGATTATATCCTTTTTAATAATTGTAATCGATATATTAAATAAATTCACATCTTAAAAAATAATAGATTTTAATAAAATAATGAAAGAAAATCCCTTTGCGAGACCCCCTTAAAACCCCCCAATCGTTATGCAATACAGCAACGCGCAAGCATAAAAACCCCGAATAACATACTTCTCTCTCCCCCTCCCTCCCCGAGATACCAACACTCACTTCACCACACGCTAAACGTAAGACCACCTGGGAACACCGCGTGTTGTTGGCTCTTTTCGGGCGCGGCAGCCCAGTGGTTAGCGCGCGATTCTCGCCGCTGCCTGAACTGCCGCCGTGTTCATGCGGAGTACGATCACGTTAAACATGTGGGTCCGTAAGTCCTTCCGAGAGGTTGGTGGTAGGGGAAGGAGGGTACGGTCCCTGTGGATGCCTCCCCCACTGGGTTCCGGTCTAAATTGGGTGGCACTTCCCGGCCGTCCAAACAGTTACCTTACACCTTTCTGGTAGGTCGGACGGTCTGGGTCTCAACAACAACAACACGCTAAACGTAACCCATAGCAACCGGAATCCATAATAAAACATTCACCTTCGCCCCCAACCTACATCCAAATACACAGTCATTCAACGTGAAACCCGTATTTTTACAGCAAAAATCACTTTACAGGGATTCATAGAACAAAAAAATCCTAAAAAATCAACAAATTCACCCAGAAACTAGCTAAAACCCTCAAATTACTTATAATTATCATCTACATATGCTATATAACCATTTATAACCTTAAAAAGGTGAGTATGCTAGTAGTAAGAAAAGGAGAGTTCACCAACAAAGGCGGAGCAATGCGGAGCGCGGAGCAAAATGGCGGCCATCTTGGATTTTCGTAATCCTGGACGGGGGTGTAAAAGGGGGAAAACTAAAAAAAAGTGGGGGTAAAAATTTTGGAGAAACTTTTTGTCGGGTGGCAACGATGTCGTAGTCTTGTACGAGGGGTTGAGGGGGAAATAAATTTTTTGGAATGGGATTTTTTTCTAAGTAGGGAAGAAACTTTTTTCCGGTTGGCAACACCTCCGCCTCTGCGACAGTGGCGGTATGGTACCATCAGCGCCCCCTAGCGGCAGAAAGCAGAATTAAAACTGGGGATTTTTCTGGTAGTTGAGATTTTTCTTCTTTTTTTTTTAAATGAATGAAAGGGTGTTAATGAGGATAATGAAATAAAGTAATAAATATCCCTATATGGGTACTAGTAGGGAAATTAGGAATTTTGTGAAAATTAATAAAATATTGACTTTTTAAAATTTTTTAAAAACTTTTTTAATTTTACCAAAATATAACATAGAGGATACTTTCTGGAAATACCAAAAAATATTTATTTTTTCTTTCCAGAAACTATTTTAGGCGGCATTACTCCAACCACATTCTGGCGAACACCCCTATTCTTACTACTAGCATACTCACCTTTTTAAGGTTATAAATGGTTATATAGCATATGTAGATGATAATTATAAGTAATTTGAGGGTTTTAGCTAGTTTCTGGGTGAATTTGTTGATTTTTTAGGATTTTTTTGTTCTATGAATCCCTGTAAAGTGATTTTTGCTGTAAAAATACGGGTTTCACGTTGAATGACTGTGTATTTGGATGTAGGTTGGGGGCGAAGGTGAATGTTTTATTATGGATTCCGGTTGCTACGGGTTACGTTTAGCGTGTGGTGAAGTGAGTGTTGGTATCTCGGGGAGGGAGGGGGAGAGAGAAGTATGTTATTCGGGGTTTTTATGCTTGCGCGTTGCTGTATTGCATAACGATTGGGGGGTTTTAAGGGGGTCTCGCAAAGGGATTTTCTTTCATTATTTTATTAAAATCTATTATTTTTTAAGATGTGAATTTATTTAATATATCGATTACAATTATTAAAAAGGATATAATCGATTGCGATGTTGAATGAATTGTTTATTTTTTATCGGATGTGTGCATAATTACATTCGTGTGTTGCAAGTTTAACGGTAACCGTGATATAACTATCATGTGACCTTGGCATGCCCTTGGCTTACGGATACACGAAGAACTCTTTAGGAATAACCTTGGGGTCATCTTGGCGGAAGGATACACCAAGAACTATTTTTTTTATGAATGGGTGTAGGTGGTCTTTAAGCAGCGATTTTATCATTTCTGCTGTGGATTTCGTGTTGTTAAGACGCGTTTCAAGTTCTTCTGCGAGTATGTTTGCCTTAGAAAGTAATATCGGAGGTACTATCCCTACCGTTACTGACGTGCGTATTGCACCCTCTTTGAACAGGATTGGACATTTAAGTACTTGTTTTAATGTGATTTTATTCTCTCATTTTATTAAACTTTGTATTTTTATGATGCGTAACAACTTTTTTTAATGAGTGTTTTTATGAATTTAATGAAATGTATTGGGGTTTTACATGAAATGTCTTGTATATGGATATATTCTTTAATCCAGGAATTTTATTATTTCTAATGGGGATAGTATAATGGGTTAGCAATTACTTTATATACATCTGTAATGATATATATACATCTGAAATGTATTGCATTGTTCCCGAGAATAGCGTGTTTATACTAAAGTCTTGTATTTTTTTATCTATTACAGGTGTGTCCTACTTGCGCGAAGAGCTTCATGGCAAAACGAAGCTTAGTGCGGCATATGAGGGTTCATTCTGACGATGATGTCTTGACTTATCGATGTAAAGTATGCGAACGTGCATTTGTTCGTAAGGAAGACTTGGCTAGACATGCGAATATGCATTCTCCCGTTAAAGTGTTTGAATGCACTCAATGCTCCATACAGTTTACTAGACGAGATAACCTGAAGCGCCACCTGTTACTTCATCTGAAGGATGGTGTGAAATGCAAGCATTGTGAACTTATATTCAGCAAGAAAAGTGATGCCCTGCGCCATCAGCGTATTGAACATGGTTCTAAAAAGAGAAAAGCTCCTGCTTTAGCCTCAACTTCTAATAAGCGCCTCAAGATTGCAGCGAAGAAGAAGAAGGGTTTAGATGTATTATCTGTACACACTCTGGAACCCACTGAAAGTGTAGAGAGGGATCTTATGCTATGTTTTGATGAGATTCGCTCTCAGCTATTGAAGATATTAAAAGACGAACTTGATGCATACAGATCTATTAAGTGGTATCTTATTGCAGATGTGCAATTTATTCGTGACATTGCAAATGGCCAAGAGGTATCCAGCTCATATTTTAGAACAGATGTTGTGACAGAACTTCGTGATGATACCCCTCCCAACAATGTTGAAGAAGCCTTTTCTCAAATATTGAAGTTATTCGAAGAATTTGTTAGTCGAGGATCTGGATGGACTTTACAAAAGATGCGAAAGATAGATGTTTTCTGTGCAAAGTATAAGCCTCTTGCAGCTTCTAGCTATATACCCTTGCCAACAAAACTTGCAGCCAAGAAAGCTTTACTCAATATTCGAAATGAAGACGAGAAATGCCTGGTGTGGTGCCTATTGGCCCACAAATACTATATATCTCGTGAAGGCCATCCTGAAAGAGTGTCACATTATCAAAGTTTTGAGAATGACATTAAACTTGGAGATATTCAATACCCTATCTCAGTTGTGAAGATTCCTCAGATTGAAAAATTGAATAATATACGAATAAATGTATATGGATACGAAGATGAAGAGATTTTTCCTTTGCATATATCCAAACGTGAAGATGAAGACTGTGTGAATCTTCTGTTGATTAGTGATGAAGATAAGCAACACTATACTCTCATAAGGAATATGTCACGCTTGCTGGGAGATATAACTAAGCACAATGGAGCCCAATATATATGTTATAGATGTTTACATCGTTACAGCAGAGACGATCTTTTACAAGATCATGCTCAATATTGTAAAGAACATGCACCTCAGCGCATTAAAATGCCCTCGGAAGATCAGAAATATCTCCAATTCACGAACAAACAGTATCAGCATTCCATCCCTTTCATCATTTATGCTGACTTTGAAGCCCTGATCGTTAAAGAAGACACTACTAAACCCTCGAATATTAGATCTTACACGCATAGACTAGCAATTCATGAGCCTTGTGGATATGCTTATGTTATTATAGGGCCTGATGGAAAATGCCTGAAACAAGCTACTGTGTATCGAGGTATCGACCCTGTGAATCATTTTCTTAACAACTTGATAATGGAGAAACAGTATCTTGGAGAAAAATTACGTTATGTTAAACCACTACGAATGACTAAAGAGAATGAAGTTGACTTTGAAAGAGCTACCCATTGTAACGTGTGCCATCGTGAACTGAAAACAGATCGTGTGCGTGATCACAATCACGTGACTGGAGCCTATAGAGGTGCCCTGCATAATGCCTGTAATCTTAACTATAGACAAAGTATTAATATTCCTGTAGTGTTTCATAATTTAAAAAATTATGACTCTCATCATATTATGCTGAGTTTTGGAAAATTGCAAGACCATAAAATTGATGTGATTGCTACTAATATTGAAAAATACATATCTTTTAAGATTTCAAAGAAAGAGGGGCCCCGTGTCTGTTTACAATTTATTGATAGCCTACAGTTTCTGAATGCTTCCCTGGAAAAGCTAGTTTCCAATTTAGACTTGAGTGAATTTTATATTCTCAGAGAACATTTCCCTGATATAGTACAACAGAATGCTCTTATTAGGAAAGGAGTATATCCCTATAGCTATATGACATCGTTTCAAAAATTTGATGAAAATGTGCTCCCTCCCCCTTCTGCATTCCATAATGATATTAAAGGCGAAGATATTAAGAGTGAAGATTATCGGCATGCCCAAACTGTATGGGATACCTTTAACATAAAGAACTTGGGAGAATATCACGACCTGTATGTGAAAACAGATGTGCTACTATTAGCCGATGTATTTGAGAATTTTCGAAAAATTTGCAAGAAGAACTATGATTTAGACGCCGCCCATATGATGACCGCCCCTGGACTGGCTTGGCAGGCCTCTTTGAAAATGACTGAGCAAACCCTAGAACTACTCACAGATGAAAATATGCTACTGTTTATAGAACGTGGAATCCGCGGTGGTATATGTATGATTAGCCAGCGTAGATCCGAGGCTAATAATCGTTATTTGGAAAATTCCGATTCTACTAAGCCTGATAAGCACATTATCTATCTTGATGCTAATAACCTATATGGTTGGGCCATGTCTCAACCACTGCCCTATGGTGGCTTTGAATGGATATCTACAGAAAATTTGAATGAATTCTGGATAATGAGTCTAAAGGATAATACCCAAGAAGGATATATATTTGAAGTGGATCTGGAGTATCCTGAATCCTTACATGATTATCATAATGAATACCCTCTAGCCCCTGAAAGGGTGAAGATTGAACGAGAAATGCTCTCCCCCTATGCTGAACGACTAGTTCAACAGTTACATCATGGACATTTTGTTAGTACTACGAAATTGGTACCCAATCTGCATGACAAGAAACATTATATTGTTCACTATCGGAACCTTCAGCTATACCTATCATTAGGTTTAAGACTCAAGAAAATTCACAAGACCTTAAAATTTAATCAGAAGCCCTGGTTGGAGAAATACATCCAATTTAACACAGAAGAAAGAAAGAAGGCAAAGACTAATTTTGAGAAAGACTTTTTTAAATTGCTTAATAACGCTGTGTTTGGAAAAACGATGGAGAATCTTCGAAATCGAGTGAATATTGAACTAGTGAATTCTTCAAAGCGGGCCCTGAAGGTGGTGGCATCTCCAGCTTTTAGAGCTATCAGGATTTTTAGCGAAGATCTGGTGGGTGTTGAACGTGTAAGGAATTGCATTTTAATGAACCGGCCTATATACGTTGGCTTTGCTATCTTGGAGTTATCTAAACTCCTGATGTATGAGTTTCATTATAAACATATTAAAAGCCAATATGGTGAAAAAGCTTCGCTTCTCTTCACCGATACTGATTCATTGGCTTATGAAATCCAAACTGCTGATATTTATGAAGATATGAACCAGCATAAACACTTGTATGATTTTTCTGACTATCCCAAGGATCATCCCCTCTTCAGTGAAGACAATAAAAAGCGTATTGGATACTTTAAAGATGAACTGAATTCAACCCCCATTCAAGAGTTTATAGGACTTAGACCTAAAATGTACTCTATTCTATCAGCTGCTGGAGAAAAGAAAAGAGCTAAAGGTGTTTCTACACATGTGGTTGCACGGAAAATTACACACAATGACTATAGACAATGCCTGTTGAGTGTTAGACCTACCATGGAAGAACAGATTAGAATTGATAGTAGCCATCATAAACTATTCACTGTATGCCAGAACAAGGTGGCTTTGTCACCCATTGATGATAAAAGATATTTGCTCGAGGACGGTATTACAAGTTATGCCTACGGACACTTTAAAATAAAAAAATAAAAAAAGGAAAAAGAGAAAGAAGGGAAAAAAAGGAGAAAAAAAAAAGAAAAAAAAAAATAGAAATTGTGGCGGTGTATCCTATACACCGGGTGGAGGTGGGACCACAATAAAAAAATAATATATTTTTCTAACAGCATCTAATTTCTTAAAGAGACATTACTACATTTGGATAGTTGAAAACAAGTATCTGCTATTATTTTAAATATTTATGTTTACAAATATTAAAATTTTGAAATCCGAGACCGAAATGGTTGAGGAAACACACCCCTTCTATACACCCAATTCACGCGATTCTGCTACTTTAAAAATACGCTTTTTTGGCCGCATTTTTGCAAAAACGCACATTTTTTTTCAAAAAATTGCAAAAGTGTGAAAACCTATGTTAATTCCCATAGAGAAATCCGACAGTTTGAAAAAAATCGGCCGATTCCGCGTTTTTCAAAAAACACATTTTTGGCCGCTTTTTTGCGAAAAACCACATTTTTTTTACAAAAAATACACAAAAGTGTGAAAACCCATGTTAATTCCCATAGAGAAATCCAACAACTCCAAAACTTCAACTTGTTGAAAAAACGTACATTTTTGTTGTTTTTTTAACGTTTTGAAAACTTTTTGTGAAAAAAACGCTAAAAACGGCACATTCTTAAAATTCAGGTTATTTCCCATAGAGAAATCCAACAACCCTCAAAATCCGACTTGTTGAAAAAAAAAAAACTTACATTTTAGAAAAATTATAAGAAAAAAACTTGCATTTACGAAATTTTGTTACTAAAAACAAAAAAGGAAAAAACAATATACGTCATAAACTCCACTCTCTTCTGTGACGTCACCTTATGGAACTGTGCCGCCTCACACCGACTTCTGAGAACCCCTATGTTAAAGCATGAGACTTTAGCACCGCCTCTGTTGATGCACTCATTTTCTGGCCTCGGAGGGTTCCCCATGTTAAAGTATAGGGATTCACCGCCTCTGAAGTGCCGCTGAACTCTCCCTAATCCCCTACTAATATGAGGCTTATGGAGATACATATAAATCATTATTGTGATTTTGATGTGAATGCGTGAGCAGATTATCAACTGCAATGAGCAGTTTATCAGCTGCAATGGGCAGAGTATCAGCTGTAATGGGCAGATTATCTACTGCAATATTTACATAGTAATATAGCATTTTCTTTTATTTGTTGTCCCAACCAATTTAGAATTGATGTCGAGATATTATTTTTCAGAGATATTGTCCAAATTGACCACGAAATTAAATTGTCCGAGCAGGATATATTTAATCAAAATATCACCGTTACTTGACTCGCTTTTTATACAATTATTCACCAACGGGAAATGGTCAGCACGTGTGAAAAACATATTTCACCTATCGTGGTTCGCAGCTGCGTGAACCGGCGAGAACGCAAGGGATGAAGTGCCTCAGGTAAATCACGATCTAGATCCGTGACATCTGACGGAGCCTTAAAACCAGGTGGTGCTTCATTCAACTGTTCATCAAGTTGCATTTCTTGTTCCTCTAATATATTTTATTCCATATTTTTTAGTTTAATATTGTTCTTTTTTCTTACAGTACGTGTGGGAAGATTGAAGCAGTTACTCTGCATTAAAATAGCAGTGACTCAGAATCCCAGATGTAATTGAATGTTTGAAACGAGGAGCTACAAGTACTTATTCCTCCCTTTTTTTTTTAAGTTGGGTAGCTGCTTGTAATCTATGAAATGCTTGAAAGTCTTATCAAAAAGGTGTATGGAATGCTTGCGAAACCTCTGCTGATGTTACTATGTATTTATTCTACGTTAATGTTATTAGAATCACAATTATTTTGATTAGATACTTAATGAATTCACATCCAAATACACAGGTCAGGATTTCAAGACCTCGAAAAGGTATAGAAATTGTTATTCAAGTCCACAGCATATATGACCTGGCCTCATTTGTCTCCCGTTGCATGTTTAAATTTTAATGTAATTGGTGTAGTTTTAAACGCAGCAATTACATTATATTTTTAGATTTGACAAGCATAAAAAATCTGGTTAATTATATATTTGGAAAATTTTCCCCTCTACTGCTGGGCCACTGTGACTGTTTCCCAGTGTTATTTTTGTGATTAAAGATAGTAAAATACAAATGGTAGCATTTCTAATGAAACTTTATATGGCACGGCCAGACTTTCTGTAGAGAAAGTAGCCAAATTTTAAGGTATATATAAGAATGCTAATTTCGCAAGTAATTTGTTCATCCCCCCTTCTTTGTTCTTTCTAATTCTAGCTGCATTCGACTAATTAGCACGCTGTATTTTGTTTTAGCACATGGGTTCGCAACATTTTCCAACCAATAAGCACTTGTAAGCAAGATTTGCAAATGTATTTTAAAATATTCTGTGGGCCCCAAGTTTGGATTTTATCGCATTCATCCCTATATATAATCCCCTAGAAGAAACAAATGTATGTTCACGCTATAGATAAACAATCAATTTTTTATGAGCATCAGACTGCAGATTTGTACATTTATCAGATGGTGGATTCATATGTATAGCCAGAATCGCAAAAAGCAAGGAGGGTTGACGATCTAATGGGAAAGAGTAGCGGTGGTAGATATCGTTAAGCCAGCAGGAAGGCATCCAGGAGTCAATGTGTTTGTATTTCTCACCGATTTTTTAAAGATCTATTTATTAAATCGGTGGTATTTCCAATATGGGGTTATACTCCCCTTGGAGTTATGATCCCCATATGGAGTTATGTTACTGAGTGTATTGGAATTCGTCTTAGAGTACACAATTGATTTGACAGTAACTCCACTTTTTCTCCTCCATATATGTATGAATCAGAATAAAATGTCTAATTTTCCGATGCAAGAATTTTTATTCCTTGTTATAAAAATAATAATAAAAATATATTACGAAGATTTATTAAATTAGCTTTTCTTAGTTTAATCTAAATTAGTTTTTACCGTTTTCTCATTTGTGTAGTTTATTTACCTGCCAGAACATTTACGAAACAAAGGCTAAACACTACTGAAAATATTGCTTATGTCTATAAATTCTAAGCTTCATTATCCAGATCGCAATTCATGCTCTAACTACTAGGCAAAAACATTTTGACTCAACATTTTCAGCACTAAGGCTGTACATCAAGCGAAATATCTTCGAGTATATTTCGGGTTTTAATTAAAACGTCACACTTGATTCCGTGGTGAATTGTTGGAGTGAGATGTTAGAAGATTTTCGGAAGATCATATGTAAAATGGACTTAGTTTAAATTCAGTTTTTAAAACTTTTGTTTATTATATTTAAATTTATGAATCTGTTTAATTTTTAAAATTAAATGTCATTTTCATGAAAATTATTTTTATTAAAGAAGGACGGCATTTCATCAATTGCAATTTAATTTGATGTGTGTTTGTGTGTGTGTGTGTGTTTGTGTGTGTGTGTTTGTGTGTGTATGTGTAGTTCATTTTATCTTTTTAAAAATTTGAGAATAATTAAATACATAAAGCAGCCAATATTTTCATATGCTTTGCATTTTTGTACAGTTGTAAATGTGGGTATTTTAGCTGAAAATGTGTAATTTTTAAACTGTTTAAAGTGATTTTAAGCTTCAAATGGATATTGAAAAATTTATATTTATAGTGATGTAATTCTATTGGCATAAAATATATGTGAATGAACTTATACATTTCATATGTAGGAATTTAACTTTATATTGATATTTTTTTGTGAAATATTAAACATATTTAAAGAACTGTTGAGAATTTCAAGAGTATAGAACTAATTGTTTGTTCACATTCGGATGAGAGACGAGAATACAATTTTAACATTGACAGAATATTTTCTAAGGAACAAACATATCCATAGAATTTAAAAATGTCATTTACAATAATAATTTTGATGTAAAAAAAAGTTTATATTCTTCACTAGCTGAATATACATGTCAGAATTGTATAACATATGAAATATGAGCTATAAATATTATTTAAACATTTTGAACGTTTCAATTCAACTGAAGAGGAAAAGACCATCGTCCTAGTAGCTTAATAAAAAGAGCATAGACTGATCAGGTAGATAGATATACGTGGTTCGAATCCGGGACATGAGCGTGGTTGGGATATGAGTTCCTGAGCAACTTCACCCTGCATCTTAGATGAGTGGATAACTGAGGTCTCACTGCGGGCTTTATACTGGGTAACCCCCTTCTAGGGGTAACCTTGTTCTTATTTCGAGTTGATTGGCCCAGGGGATATCGATATATTAATGGAATAGCTAGTTAGCAACGGAAATAAATTATATTTATTTTGCAAAAAATGGCAACATAAAATTGACTATATTAAAACTGTATAGTCAAATACATTAAAATTAACAAAATGCAATGGGCCGAACATTTGCTAAGAACGGGTAACAACAGAATCACAAAGAAAATTTCCATGTCCACACTAGAGGACGACCGAAGTTGAAATGGATCGTTTGGATGGATCTTTGAGGTGTTAAAAATTAAAAATTGGAGAAGCATTGTTTCAAGGGGGGGGGGGGGGCACTTGGAAGGGTCTTCTGAATAAGACCAAAGCCCATAGTGGACTGCCGAGCTATTGATAATAATGATGGTAGTTACATGTGTAATATGACACTGTCACATGCAACATGACACAGTTACATGTGTAACAACAAGGCACAGACGAGTTTAATTTCTCATATTCTAAATTATGAAGTCTGAGTTAATGAATTCTGAATTAAGGAATTCTGAATTAATAAGTGATTCTTAATTAATGTATATGAATAGTATAAGTTTTTGAATATATTTTATTTCACCGGTTCTTGTAACGAGACAAAATAAAATTATGGGATTTATTGATATTTCCTAAACATAAGTTATCCTTTTTTTTCAAGTGCTCTCTTAGGTGGACTCTTAAATCAAGACTTGGTTATGTAAATCCCTCTGTTTCTTCTGTTTGTGCCCATTTCATCATTTTGACTTCAGGTTCGTTGGTTCTATCGCATTGACGAAGGGGATTCAGCGTATCCTAGAAACAGCTGTATGCTGCATTTTTAGTTATACGTTGCTCGAGTTTTCCTTGTCTTTTTTTATCCACAGGGACCGTACCTTTCTTCCCCTGCCACCAACCTCTGGGAAGAATTTTCGGACCTACAGATTTATCGTGTCCGTACTTCGCATAGTTGCTAAAAATTTTCTTGTCTTTTGCTCAAAGTGTATTTTACTTATTGATATAAGTAATATTTTTTTTATTTTGGAAAAGGATACCGAAACTTCAGATATTTCTAATTGTGTCTCATTAGTTGTTCCAACGGTATAACATAATATTTCACAAATATATTCTGTTACTTACTTCAGCTATTTTTGGCATATGATGGAACAATATGTTTAATAAATTGGCAAGAAAAGGAATCCAGAATTCTTTGTAGATTTTCCGATTTGCGTATAATCTTAATTTTCTATAGCAAGACCAGGGGCTCTTAGATTTTATGGGAAATTTCCCTTTTTAACATTTATGGGGAAGGAAACGTTAGACGAATATGATTTAGTATGCTTTTAGAATTTGCATATATTTTTTTAATCAGAAACAAAGTAGGATAGTAAATAAATTACACAATTAATACCAGAAAAGTTGCGGAAACCAAATGCATTATATTTCTTTAGCAAGAGTCTAATACAATCGGGTTGTTAATACGAATTAGGAGAATGGAATTAGCGGGCTGCAGATTTGATCTTAACTTATTAGTGAAAAAGTGAGTTGGAACATTTTATCAGTTAGGTACGCGCCGAAATTAAACAGACACTATTTACTATCGAAATTATAAATGAAATATATAGCACCAGATGCAAAACAAAATATCATTATTAATCCGCATGGAATACTATTTGATAACTTTATGGATAAAAGTTTGCAATAAATATATTTGTTTTCTTTGACATGTTATGTGATATACGACTCAGTTTCTAAACAGCTATACAATCATAGTTTTGTCGATACAATTAACTTAACCCTCATAAAAACTAGCTGTTTTATGCCATTGGTATAATAGGAATCATACGCCCAAACATAAACTAAGATTACCATGATTTCGTTCCATTAAAGTAAGTTTGTTAGCAATGTATAATAGTTTGGGAAATAATGGAATTACTTTAATTTATGACAAAGTGAGTCAGTTATATATGGAGTTTCAAGGAACTGAGCGTTTTATTCAGCTTCAGCCGTGACGATAGGTTGTTGTTGTTGAGACCCAGACCGCCCGACCTACCAGAAAGGTGTAAGGTAACTGAGCCGTGACGATAGGTTGTAAAAGTTTAAGAAGGCACAATTCTATTTTACACTAAATAAAGGCCGAACTTTAACTACGCTTGTAAAGTACCCTGCCGTCGAACCACGGATCTTCGTATTGGCCATCAGCGAACACTCTACCGTCGAGCTAATGGGGAAGAATTGCAAGCTCTTATCGTAAAAGCGGATTCTGCATTCCCCATCCTCTAATGTCGTATTGACGTGCAACTGACAATCTGACTGACCACATTCTGGTATTTTTATCCTCCAGGTTAGCTTTCTGCGTGGTTGTTAATATCTCGATTTATATATATCTCGAGCAAAGTCCACTGAATCCGTGTTAGTCGTATTAGAGTCACTTTCAGTCCTTCGACATATTTGCACTAACCTACAGAGTTGATTTGTTAGGGTTCCATTGAAAAGAACCTTGCTGCTCCAATCGGGAATCGTATTGGTCAGCCGACGCTCTACGGCTAAGCTACTGGAACGCAATTACAAGTTCTTATCGTTAAAGTGGACTCTGCACGCTGTTTGGATAATTGCATTATCTATCGGCGTTTTTATTCTTTATGCAGGTGGAAAACCATATGAATTTTTGAACACATAGAAGTTATTTAATAGTGCTGAAGTGCTTGTTACAAACATGAAAACGAGTGTAGTGAGTATTCAGTCTCTAAAGTGAAAAGTGTATGCATAATACATATACATACATACACAATAAATACGAAAAATAAAAATTAGCCTTATGTGAAAGTGCAAGTTATGCCCCCCTCCCTAGCATTCTATTTGCTTCATTTTCTCCGGCAATCAACTAAAGATTATTTGAGCTTCATTATTTTAATTTCTTTTATTTCATTTCAGACCAAAGTGGTTTTCCGAACGGAGCGAAGTTTCCAACTTCCTTTCACGGAACAACGGAAAGAAATCGACGAAGTAAAATCCAAACTGACCCCCCACTTTAAAATGCTTCCCAGCGGGAACTTCTGAAATACGCTTTTACAGTTGTGAGAACGATTTTAATTTTAATAGATTGCAAACACGCAGTACTCACAAAGTAATTCGCTTAAACATAAAATTACTGCTGTGAATTCCAGAAGAAAAATGGCAAATGTCATCTGGTTTTAAGTAAAATTTGCTTTTCTGCTGAAAATAGTCAGTATTTGTTAGAAGAATTTTTGTTAATTGAAATTAAATTTTTGTCTTTTTCGCAATAAATGGTCATTTTCTAACATGGCCGTTTTCTAGTTTAATTATTTAGTTATGACATTTATTTCATCATATTTGCTTCAATAATTTTTAACACCACTGCATGCAGAAATTATTGTTTGAAAATTTTCGAATTTATAATTTTGATGAATGCATGAATGATATAAAACTTTCTGAATGCGTTTCAGCAAACGTTTGCCAGTATGTGTGTATGTTTGTGCAGCATTAACATGATAACACAAGAACCAAATTATACAGCTATGAAATTTCATGTTCAGTTTAATTATATGGAAACAGATACATACAAAATATTTAATAATTTGTAAGAATAAATCAAAAATTAAATCAAAGCGTAAGCATTTGCTGAAGAGGTACTTCAACCTTTCCATTCGCTGAACCTCAGCAAGATTTTTTTAAGTAATGGATTTTTAAAGCGGAAAATCTCCATTTTCTGCCATTTTGTCAAATTATATCGATTCACGCTGTGCCGTTGCAAACGATATTCGAGAGCACGTGTTTTGATTAAATGGTAGCCATTCTATCTCGACGAAAAACAAAACACTTTTTTACAAAGTGGATTTAATTTATCGTTTTCTAACTTTTCGAATTTAAAAGAATGCGTTCTTTATATGCTTTTTAATTTGGTATTATATTACCATTATGAATATTGTGCTAAAATTTGACTTACATTGGTGAAAACTCGCTGAGATAGCAATCACTTTTTGAATTCTACTTTTGGGATAATGTATTTATTTTTCTTTTTTGCAACTTCAAGTATTTTTATTTATTTGTGCTTAAAGATATAGAATATCTAGTATATAAGATATTTTCATATCGTTCTGCCCACGATCGGCGATCGAGCGCTTATTTAGGGCATATCAAAGGAGCTTATTTACGGGTATTACGCCCGCGTTGTACAATTAGCTTGGAAGAGCATGAAAAAAATCGTAGAACGAGAATGATTTTGTTAATAACGGGCGATTTGGAAATTGAGTGGTGTTATCTGTATCTGTACTATTTAAGTAAAGGATGAGCAAGTGCTGGAATAAAAGATCACTATTAAAATTTTTATTTTATCATTACATAGAGAAAGTATTGTTCTCGGAAAGGTTTCGAGCTTAAGATTTCCACGAAAAAAGCATGTTTTAATACATCCTGAATCTTTTATGAACAGTTTTGGAAATGCCTCCGTCAGTGTGTGTTTATGCGTATATATGTGCCTGTATGTGTATATGCGGATGTATGTGTATGTGTGTATGCATGTATGCATGTGTGTTTGTGTGTGTATGAGTATGTGTGTATGCATGTGTATGAGCGTATGTATGTGAGTGTATGTATGAGTGTATGTATGCATATGTGTGTATTTGTGTATGCATGTGTGCGCATGTGTCTGTTTGTGAAATGTGGGCACGTTAACTTAAAAGCGAATACAATTATCGCTATCAAAATTTATATGTAGTTACATTATGTAAAAAACTGGAACTAGATAGAGTTTTTTAGTTATTCTCATGATTAGAACTCGAATGATTCGTATTTAAAGATATTTATAGCATTATTTCCTATAGAAAGCAATGGTAATTACCTGAACAATGGTGGGGTTATGGGAAAATGGATATTTTTATCTACGCTATGGACGTTAATACCATCAAAATACTCTAGTAGCATGCCAATATTGGCCCAATATTTATGGTCAATATAGAGCCGATTTTGGGCCAAAATGAAAATTTGGAACATGTTGGCAATATTGGGCTAACATTGATTTCCAATACTGGTGAGTCAACATATACCTAATATTTAGTTAATATTGGTTGCCAATATATCCCAAATATTGGAAATATTTCGAATATAATGCCAATATCTAGCCAATATTGGCGGCCAATATATCCCAAATATTGGAAATATTTCGAATATAATGCCAATATCTAGCCAATATTGGCGGCCAATATATCCCAAATATTGGAAATATTTCGAATATAATGCCAAAATCTAACCAATATTGGCGGCCAATATATCCCAAATATTGGAGATATTTCGAATATAATGCCAATATCTAGTCCATATTGGCGGCCAATATATCCCAAATATTGGAAAGATTTCGAATATAATGCCAATATCTAGCCAATACTGGCGGCCAATATATCCCACATATTGGAAATATTTCGAATTTAATGCCGATATCTAGCCAATATTGGTGGCCAATGTGTCCCTAATATTGTCATTACATTGGCAATACTTACAATGAAACGTCAAGATATATAATATTGACCCAATATTGGCATACTACTAGGGTAGTTTATATCGAGCCAGAAAAGCTACATGTATCCAATTCATCGGTGTCACTAAGCTGTTGCCAACTTGAAAAAATAATATTTAATAGTAATAATAATTTGAGTATGAAATCTGAGAAAGATACATATTTTTTTTTTTACCCGGAAAATGATTAAGATACAAATGGAAATAAAATTTGTCGTATATGAATGCATGAGAAAGTGGAGTGGAGGCTCACACTTATGGGAGAATATAAACTTTTTTCCAGGAGGGGGCAAACTGAAGGATGATACGTAGAAGAAAGGCTAACTTGATGTCCGCCTTTGTGACTGGGGTAAAAGGTAAAGTTCTCATCTCGTCCTCGCCTATGGCTACTCATGCTCACACTCCAAATTTTTACTTTCCTTATATACATAATGTATAACGAAAGTAGTGTGACGGGATCGAAAATTCGAATTCAAGTTTTCGACGAGAGAGCACGTTTCAAGCATCCCTGATCACGAATCAAACATTTTTGAAGTGATGTCTGTGTGTGTGTATGTGTGAAAGTGTGTGAAAGTGTGTGTGTGTGTGTGTGTGTGGATGTGTGTGTCAGTGAGTCTGTGGAGATAATAACTGACGAACGAATGGACCAATTTGAGTGAAATTTGGTACAAAAATCACAATCTGTAAACACTGGAAGCCTATTGTTTTTATACGCAATCGAATGTTCAGAACTCCCCTAAATTTTCGAGTGAAATTTTGAAAAAATCGTCAAAAAATCTAAATCGCTAATAAAGTTACGCAAATAGACATTTCTTATGTAATTTTTCATTATAAAACGATTGACATAAATTTTAGAACGCTAACATAAACCGTTCTCGAGATATTGCACATTTTTCAAAAAAATTATCAAAAAGTCATATAAAATAAAAAAAAAATATATCCTATTGAGAAACATGTTCACTTTTCATATGTAATACCATGCGATAAATTTGGTGACATCATTCTCGTGGAACTAGCTCGTTCCATTCAGGAAAAAAGATACTTTGAGTAATACTTTTGTATTTGAACTCCAATAGTCATTTATCTGCTGTAAGAATAACTTATTTCTCCGTCCATAACGCTTGGCGACGAATTTGGCGGAATGTCGCCGACTTGGCGACATTTTTAATTGTTGCCAAATTAACAAAAATCTCGCCAAATGGATAAAAATGACGCTAAATCAATGAAAATGACGACTAATTGAAGAAAATTCAATATCTTGGAAAGAATATAAGTATCTGCTATAAGAATAACATTTTTTTAACTGTAAAAGTAGTAAATTCGTTGCATTATATAAGGAAAGTCATGTGTTGCCCTCATCAGATTTTTTATCATTGCGATTAGGACAAAAAATTCAAGGGTGAACTCCAAAATATCGAAAAATCTTAAATACATATTAAAAATTAACGAAAATTTAGTTTTATTTTTAGAAAAGGAGAAGTACTTTTGGATACAGATATCGAGTCACTTTTCAATCAAGAATCCATTTCAGCGTCACTTGCTGAAACACACTCTGTATACCAGAATCTACGCAGCTACAGCTTAGATTGAATTTCAAGATGGAACGATTGTCCATAGTCTTTGGATCATATGCTGAACCGAAGACTATATATATTCCTACAAATTATTCTATTCTCGTTCTTGCATATTTATACCTTTTTAACAAATTCCAACATAGTTGAAAAGTGTTTCAAAAATACTTAAATTAATTCATAGTTGAAAAGTGTTTAAAAAAAACTTTGTCCATTTTGTCTGTCTGTCCGTTCGCACGATAACTGCTGTAAAAATTACTTTATTAAAATGAAATTTTAGTATGTTGTTGAGACGCTCTGTGGGACATATGGGAATGTAAATGAATAATATCACCCAATTAGTTTTGGATTGAACCTGGTTTGAAAAGGTGAAATACATTGAACCCTATGGGACCTAATTTTTCAACCATTTTTCAAGAGAAGTTAAAATTCACAAATTGCTTCGAAAATTTTAGGAAATATTTAAATTATCCCATAAAATATATAAAATACATTTCAGCAAAATATGTTCGGTAATTTTTAAAATAAAACTTGAAATAATATTTACACCTATAATATATGACGAGATCACGTGACCCATTTCGAAATAAAATATGTCATCCATCTTTTTTCGTAGTGTAAAAATCGTGAGTTTAACGCTCTTTTAAATTTATATTTAGCGTTGCATCCGTCCTAAAACCGCTTTATATTTTGCGCATTTCCTGTGCATCTATATTCTGTGCCAACGTAATTACAATATTTTTGAGTTTAAATGATCATCAAACTTTGATTATTTCTACAACGAAGTTTAATTTTAATGGATGCAGAATGTAAACAATTGATTGTAAGATGAGTTGTATAAGAATTGCTGAATTTTTTCACGCAAAATTATTTAGCTCTGGAGTCTGGAATAAAAGCGATTTGAATGAAATATTCACTGCTTTTACATAGAGAGCCAGACAAGTTATATTTCAATGACGTCATTTGAATAAAGTTCATATTTTTCGATGAAGTTTTAAGTTTATGCATATAATAAATTATTGTAGTACTGTAATAATTTAAAATATACCAGCGCTGAATGTATCGCATTTTAGAGATGTTTAAATAAAATTGCATTTCAGTTGGAATGTGTTTCATAATCAATGCTTTACGCATGATTGATCTTTCTTGTTTAAACTCAACTTAGGAGTTTTAATCTGTGACTCCTTTGCTTCGTGGCAGTCACAGAATTTCAATGAAATGTAAATTAAAATGCTTTTAAATCTCAATCGGTGGCTTACAGGTTGGGTTTGTGGATTTTGAATCCGAGTAACACTGATTTCAAATCGTAACAACACCGCAATCTGATCCTTTGCGGTCTTTGGAGCAGCTCTTAGAATTTTCCACCCTCCACGCGAAGGTAGATAATCAATTAATCAACACGGGTTCGAAAAGGCGTGAGATATATTGAAGTGGTTTTTGTCTCTTTCTCATTTCTATTCGTTCATATTGTTGGTTTCATTGTTTTCGATATCTTCTTTTCCGCCCAAAAAGCACAATGCAAACGAAAAGATAATATTGTCTTAGGTGTTCACTTGATTATTTCAAATACAGTCATTTATCTGTTGCGGAATACTAAGACTTTTTAATTTGGAACTTCTGCATTATAATTAAATTGGAATTTTATGAATATTTTTAGGAAACTTTCATTGTGATTAATCTGTGAATTGTGGAAAATAAAATCAAACTAGATGCTGAAATGTTAATTGAATAAAACAGCCCTGAAACAACTATATCAAAATGATATTGACTTTATTTATCTATATAATAAATTTGAAAATCTGTCTGTCTGTCTGTCTGCATGTGTGTATGTTTGTCTCATTATCATGGGAGAACGGCTATCCCGAATTTCATGAAATTTTGTGGGTAGCCGTGAAATAGTCCCACTTAAAATTTAATCTATATTTCGAGTTGCTAGGAACAGGGGTTACCGAGACATTAATGAAAACCCCACAATTAACCTTCCACAGAGATAGCATTATGCAGACGAAATTTTTTCCGTCAATTTATTTGAAGACAATTATATCATATCGCTCAACAACGGATTTAAATCCAATGTGTTTATGCGGCAGACAATTTTTATTATTTTTTTTCGATTTAAATAATAAAGAAATGTATATAAAATAATTTTATCAAAAGTGCATCTTTGACTGGATTATATCAATTACGGCCTTCAGGTTTAAAGTTTACGAGGATTATTGATATTTTCAAGTTATTGCGTCATCTGTTTTATTTTGGCAAATATTTTTGAAACTCATATATTGTAGTACGGGTAGTCTTGTACATACGGGTGCATCTTCTAATCTACGAGAATATAAATAGTGCAGCTTTGTATATCTTCCCATACAAAGTTAGCGTTTCCATTTTGAAATATATAGATTCAATTTCATTTTTTTTTTTGTAAATGTGTTTACAATAGCGACCACTATGTTTTATTATTCAGATCTGCCTGTTAAGATAATTTTGTATAGAAAGAACAGAGATTCTTAAACTTCTTTTTAGGAGTTGTATTTTAAATACTTTTACAGAATGTTTTGAATAACAATGTCATTTAGAATACTATAGGAATTTTCATATGATTGTGAAATTTAAGTTTCTTTATAATATATATTCCGTACGAAGATCGAGTATACTGCAAGTCAATGATAAAGTTCTGTGAAAGAAAACAATTAAAGCTTAGAATGAAACGAACCCAACTAGAAAATGTCAATGGCTGAGAAATAAGTGATCAAACAACTGAAAGTAGTCATTTACAATCAATCGGTTTGCTGATCTGATCCTCAGACAGCTTCGACTCTTAATACATTTCAATGTTACGAATTTTATTGTTTTTCCATGTATTGAGCAGGAAGATATGACTGCTTCGAATATTAAGTTGTTTGAGTTCAAATTCACCTTTTCAGTACGTCCATCTTTGTTCCTTGTCAAATAAATTATTCGTTTCGACTTTCAGTATGATGATATTTTTGTTTTGTATTCTGAAGGGACATCACCTCTCTCTCGAAATGATATCTACGAAGATGCTTACGGGATTGCACCTCTATCTTCTGAATTTCTAGACTTTAAACGTTCTCACGACTAATCTACCTGGTATCTAAGTGAATTTCCACAAGTATGCTGAAGAGTTTCGAGTTAATTCATTATACACTTAAAATCTTAGTTTATTAATATGTATAAAACTTTATTTATTGCTCTGCGCCATGACTGATCTACCTGGTACCTAAATTAATTTCTCCAAGTATGCGAAGAGTTTCGAGTTAATTCATTATGCACTTAAAATGGTAGTTTTTTAATATTTATAAAATTTTATTTATTGATCTGCGCTAACTTACCAGCTCACATATTTTGTAAATATTTTTGTAAAAGGGAAATAAATTGCTGTGATATTGTGTAAAAGAGGAAATGATTAGTGGGAATACAATGCTATAATTTGTGTAGCAACAACCTACACACTGCAACCTACACATTTTGACAAATTACACACTGCATCTACACATTGTTCTGAATATTTGATCTGCATGTCTTAAATACAGCATTTTTTTTTGGAACTCATCATGGAATCATCATTACTGTGACAAAAAATGCATTCATAGTAAATTTCATATCTTCTAAGATGGAAACCAAAGATGATTGATACTTTTTATTTTTAGTCATGTGTGTATGAAAATATTTTAGGTACTGAAGAAATATTTATATTCTACTTTCTTGTGCATTTTGAAATAAAAGCGTGTTTTTTTAAATAAAGTTTAATATATATTTATTTTATACTTTTAAGTCTTTAAGAATTCTCATGAACTGGCACTGTTACAAACAGAAATACTATGGAGAATGGGGAAAGGCTCAATTCAAATTGGAAAGAATATTGTATTGTCATCTGGAATAAGTAAGTATGCAAAGTTTCAAGTTGATTGAACTCCAGGAATTGGGTTTAAAATCGATCATAAGATTTGAATGTAAAAGAGTAAGTTTAAAAGTGTGTAAAAATAAATTTACATCTTACAAGATCATAATGACTTTGTGGCCATTCTATTACAATGAAGAATGTTTCCATTTTAATAAAATAGGATACAAATTATTTTGAAAATTTGAGAAAATTATATATTTTTACAAGTATATAACGCCTATTTAAATTCTTCTCTCAATTGACTTATGTTAGATCAGTTGCATAATGTATTTATAATATGCACCAAAGTATTTATTAAAATTTTTTTTTTAAACTTTATGAATCTTCTATAAACTGTAAAAATAGTCAGGAACCAGTAAAGAATAATTAAGAATACTCAAGATATTCAGTGATTCAAATACTTGCTTTTATTTTATATAGCAAAAGCATGATTGCTATTGATTTTCATAAGCACATGGATCAAAAATTCATTTACGATCGTTCAAAATATTAATATTTTCCAGATTTCAGAACCAAATGCAAAATTTTTGAAAAACCACAAAGATAATCTAAAATTCAATTTTTAGAGAAAACTGCATCCCAAGTCTGATAAAAAAGCACTTCGTATAAATTTTTGCTAGAAAATATATAACAGTATAAAAAGTTAATAAAAATATCAATCAATTTCAAAGGCAAAAAAGGACCTTCTTCGCCAGGATAGAAGGCAGAGATCTGTTCAGAAAGATTGATAAGACTTGTTAAACGAATTTGCAATTAATATAGTATGTTTTTCTTTTTTCGAGTTTATTTTGACAATTTAGGCGAAATTTTATACACTTCAAGTAATATGTAAATCCAAAGAGTCTGATATATAAGTAAAGACGATTTACTAAATCTATATAAATAAAATAGTCTGTCTGTTTGTCTTATCATCACGGGAGACAGGCAGAACTGAATTTAATGAAGTTTTGTGGGTAGCTTTGAAATAGCCCCACTTAAAATTTAGTCCATGTTTCAAGTTTCTAAGACCAGAGGTTGTCGAGATATTAATTAAAAACGAACATTTAAACCTTCCATAGAGACAGCATTATGCAGACGATATTTTTTACGCCAATTTATTTGAAGAAAATTATATCGCTGAGTTTAGTTGTAGTTTATTGCGTTTATTAGTCACTTTTGAAAATCGCAGGTTTGAAACATGGATTTAAATGGAAACTCTATTAACATGGTTTATTTTTTGCAGGCTCTTACTCAACAATGAAAAGTATTAAGAAATCAAAATTGTTATTTAATTATCAGCATTTTATGAGGAAGATTCTTTCTTATATCATGTTGATCAGCAATGCAGTTAAATGAAATGCGTTTGTTCAAATTTGTTTATTATTATTATTATTTTATTAGAATAATAAATAAATGGATATAAAAATATGTCTTATAAATGAACGGTTTGATTTTTCTTTTAATTATATTAATTGCGGACTGCGTACATCACTTTCATTTATTTTGGCAAAGAGTTTTCAAACTCATATATTGTGTTTAACCAATAAACTCATTTAACCAATTGTTGAAACAGAATAAGAGTAGAACGGGTATATCTTCTAATATGATTTTAGTGTTTTCATTTAGTATATACAAATGGGATCAGGATGTTTTATTCTTCAGATCTGCAAATTCAGATCTACGAATTTGGTGGGATATCGCACACTTGGCAACTTTTTTTAAACTTTACTGATTAAAATGACTCTAAATCAATGAAATTAATTTTGTTTTGTTAGAAGAAAGTACTGAAATGATGTTTCGGTAGCATTTGTCTGTCAGTCCAACCGTTCTACTTACTAACACATTTAGCGAATTTTTAAAATGTCGCAAAATTGATAAAAATGTTTGTAAATCCATAAAAATATCTTGAAATTGATAAAATTGCGCTAAATAAATGAAATTAATTGTGTTTTGTTAGGGGATAGTATTGTGATGATGTTTCGTCCATTTGTCGCCAAGTAATATCGTCAGTTATACAGTCTCACTTGGCGATAAATTTGGCGAATTTTTAAAATGTCGCTAAATTGATGAAAATGTCGCCAAATTGATAGAATGATGCTAAAGTCATCAAAATGACACGGAATCAATGAAAATTCAATATTTTGCACAATTACGTACGATTTTCTAGATAATCTCTGTCGTTTTGTGAGAATTAAAAAATATATTTTTTAAATTTGTTTACAAACTGGATCAGGATGATTTATACTTCAGATCTGCCTGTGAAGGTAATTCTGTATATCGAGCCCAGAGATTCTTATACATGTTTTAGAAGAATTAAATTAAATATTTTAATAGAATATTTTGAATAACAAAGTCATTTAGAATACTATAGGGAGTTACACGTAATTGTGAATGATAAGTTTCTTTATGTTTGCCTCATCATCACGGGAAAACGGCTGCACCTAATTGGATGAAATTTTCGGCGTAGACTTGGAATAGCCCCATTTAAAATTTAGTCCATATTTTGAGATTTTAGGACCAGGGGTTGTCCAGATATTAATTTAAGACGCACAATTAAAAATTCCATAGAGATTGCATTATGCATACGATATCGTTTTCACCAATTTATTTGAAGAAAATGATACCATGCCGCTTAGTAACGGATTTAAATCCAATGTGTTTATGCGGCAGACGATTTTTATTAAATCTTTTCAGATTCAAATAATAAAGATATATATATATATATATATATATATATATATAACATAAATTTCATTGATATTGCATTTTTGATTGGATAATATCAATTACGGTCTTCAGATTTAAACATTATTATTATTGATATTCCAAATACTGCAATCCAGATACTGTAACTTCCAGATACTCATTTTAAACTTGGTATCACTAGAGCAAAACCAACGTCAAAGTGTTTCTATTCAAAACGGTAATTATATTATTGTTCCACATTTCTGCTTCACTTTTTTATATCAAGAATAACTTTAACAGGATTCACCAGGAAAGATGTATGCAATATAAAATAATATTATTATTTCCATATCTATATTATTTGTGGTAAACAAAATCGCCTATTTACTCTTGTTTTCTCTCGTCATTTCACATACAATTATGCCGAATATTATCACTCGAATACTATCAGGCCGAATACTATCTGAGTCACTTGATGTGAAAGCCACGTTCATCTGTTTTAGATCTCACTACTTCGAAGACAAAAAACTCTCACTATTTAGTCTACGTTGAATTTTCTCTATTGAACTGCCAAATCTGCATGTCTCCTAACAGGCTTCCGCAATCATTTCAGTCGACACCAAAGTATTCGATTTGCGTCCTTTTCCCAAGTTTGACGTGAGATGATCGCTTTGGAATGATTCGCACCAAGTCTTGTCTGCATTACTATTATTTCGCGTGGAAAAATGCAAACGTTAACGGTGCGGTATCTGGTGACTGGTGGCAGCCGCTTTTTTTTTTTTTTTTTTTGTTACTGCTTTTATTAAATACCTAAGACGTCATCTTTTTTCGTTTACACAATGATCCTCAGCATTCTTAACTAAAACCACAGGAGAATCTTTAACTATTTATGTGGTGAAAGAAAGTATAAGGTGAAGTTAAGCTTTAAGATGTTGGATTGCATTAAGGGTATAATTCAAGCTTGCGTATATTGAATTGGCCGCAATAACACACCATTTTTTCTTTGTGCGAGTTCCTAAAATATAATTATATTAACATACTACACAATTAACTTCCACCATTTTAAACTTTGAAATAAACATTATTTATTACACATATACAATTATGATTAACTTACATTAATTTTATATATATATATATATATATATATATATATTTAAGGAGGAGACTGGGTGTGTGAGAGACCAGGAATCTTTTTGCTTAAAATCATTATGACCTAAACACAATGATTCTCGGCCTTCTTAACTAAAGCCACAAGAAAATCTTTAATTCTTTAAGTAATCATAAAAATGCAATTTTATCTCATTTTATAGGATGTATGTAATTAATGATAAAGAAGGATGTATGTAATTAATGATAAGCGCATGGCCAGTATTGCAACAGAACGCCGCTGTGGACGTCGATTTGAAAATGACGTAGGGTTGTTTTAAAGGGACATACCATTTTGACGTCACATGCAAGTACCCAAATTATATTACAGTTATATCCTGGAAAACCATATCCGTATGAAGGACTGCAACGTAGATGTGACATTTCAGCAACGTAATGTGACTGATGGCTCTGAAATGTCAAAAATATCACATTGTTACGTTAATGCTACGTCTCTGCCAGGACAATATAGGACTTATCTCAGTTCCCCCCTCCTCTTTTGCTACGATAGTTATAGTTCTATATCGCGGAGCTCTTAATTCACTGGGGCTCCTATGCATTGCAAATCCGTGTATTGCGCCTCTGTATATGGCTACGCAGTCAAAGCAAACATGCGTACCAAACAAATACTCTATTCCATAACGGTGCTTATAATTTTATAAAGAACTCATGTTCCAGCGGGGCATCAAGTCACCGGTATCTAGATGGCTAGACAACGCTCTATCCATTAAGCTACTGAGATGATTTTCTTTACTTCTATATATCAAGTTGTCGCAGTAAATTAGGATTTACGCATCATATTTAGGCCATTTTACTCAAAATTTGACTTTAATTAATAACCATCATGTTTTATTTTACTGTGCCACTTTACAACACACTGCAGCAAACACTCCTTTTTTCAATTTTTTTTACACGAATTCCTTTCCCACGAACATATGATTCCTATTATCAAGATCAAGTGCAGCTGGGTTTTCGAGAACATTCCTGACGAAATGCTAGATGGTTTCCCAACGTTAACTTCCATAACGGAATTTTCTCCACACAAGTGAACAACAAAACGCATCCCTTCCTTCAAATTTCAGATCAAAGTGCAACTTCTAATCGGTACGTCCTCATCATTTCCTTGTTTATTTTAAATACAGGATAGTATCTGATCTACGTAATTCTTCGCACATTGGAACCACTGCCATGATTTGTAGGTTAATGGGAAAATTCCAATTTCGGTAATATTCTTACTTCAATCAACCACTACATCTAAATCCCTTTTACTCGAATGATTTGATTTTTTAAGAAAATAGTAAGAGTGAAAATCGATCATAGTCATAGAACCCGCCAGTAGGGGGCGTTTTCAAAAATGTAGAATACACACTAGACTAGCCAGTTATAGATTCGACAAGCTAATAAATAATACCTGTCTCCTTAAATTTGCAAATATATATGTTTAAATTGTATAAAGAACTAGAATGAATTACCTGCCGCTGTCCGAGTCCTAAATAAGCACCTGCTATGTAAATAATGCAGATACAGGTAAGACTACTCAATTTACAAATAGCCTGTTCTGAACCAAAATTATTTCCTTCTTTCTTTTCAATCAAAATCTTTTAGTTTCAACGTATGTGCAGTCGCGCACAACAATTTGCCACTTAGGCACAACGTCCATTGCTCCCCATAGCAACGCCCAGTTTGTGATGTCAACGGCCAACCGGAGATAGAATGGAATCGGAAATCTCGATATTTATGCTTCTGATCGAAAATAAACAGAAAATTGGGCAATTTGATTATTTTTAAATTAAAATGCGCAGATTACACCCATATTTTTGCCAAACTAAAGAATTGTGTGAAACTTCCTTTTTTGGATGCAACAAAATAAGAAAATAAAAAATAAAACATACATATTTTGATACATAAAAAATAAATAAAAATAAATGAATAAGTAAATAAGAAGGAATTAATCTACGGATTCGGTTCAACAACTTTAGAAAAACGTTGTTCGATCTTTCCAATGATGCAAAGATGGAAACTTTGTGATAATAATTTCGACCGGAAAGGAACCGATTTGTGTGAACATTGTTTAAAATCGTGTTGCAACGTAAAATAGCCAAAAAACTAATTTGAATTTTTAAAAAATCTTGCCGAGGTCTGTTGCATCGGGAGTTCAGCTAACCTAATACCGTATTTCGTGGCTGCCCGGAACTTGGATTTTCAGCTACAAACGACACACACACGCACAAAGACAGGCGAAATACAAATATATTCTTTTATTATGTAAGTCATAAATATAATGTGACCTTTAAAAGTTTTACCACCAATAGAAAAATTCAGATGTATTCCAGTAAAAAAATTTGAAGTAGAAATGGATGAAGTAGAATAGGATGGAAATTCTCTGAGATAGCCATTAATTTAAATTTTACTTCGGGAGGAAATGTAATTTTCTTCTTATTTGAAACTTCAAGTATTTTCATTATGTAATTCTGCCCACGATCTGCGACGTAGCATTTATTTAGGGCATATCAAATGAGCTTATTTATGATGTATCAAACGAGCTTATTTAGGGCGTATTAGCATTGTATAATTGGCATGTTTGTATTTGGAAAAAAAAACCGGTGTGTCGGAATGATTTAAAGTTCAAAACAGACGTTTTGGAAATTGAGTGTTGTTATCTGTATCTGCATTATTTAAGTAGGGGTGCTTATTTAGGACCCAGGCAACGCCGAGAAATTCGTTCTAGTTTACTGTAAAATGTAACTATCAAATACTCAATAAATTGCATATGAAATTTTAATGTAAAAACACTGTTGTTTACTAAATGTATTTTATCTGTTGTAAGTTTTATTATAAATTAAATAACCTTATAATTAATGAAATCAAATGCTGCGTGTGATTTGTTAAAAGTATTTTTTACAATAATAGAGTGTTTCTAGTATTACAGTGCTATTTCATCAGTTTTCGTAGTCAGTCCCTAATCCAAGGTTACGTAAGAATGTATTGTTATTTTTTGCAAACTTTTGCACAATATTCCAGCTCGTGAAACATTTAAATTATTTAAGTTTTGATGCATCAATTACGTTAATACGAAATCATTACAAAATACAGGGTGTCCCGAAAAGGACTCCCGAACTTTAAAAATGAATATCTCGAAAACGGTTACAAATAAAAGGGTTAAATAAGGTGCATGTTTATTGGACAGCCAGTAAAATTTAGATACTGTGGTTTCAAAAATTAGTCGGAAACAGATGGCGCTGATGGACATATATAGTTATATCAGATTCAATGCTTCCTGTCCTTTCAAATTTTGTTAACAAATATGAAAGGACATGACAAATATGAAAGGACATAACAAATATGAAAATCCTCTGGTCCAACGAATACATCTCTCTTCCAATGTTTCTGTCCACTTCGTTCACTGGCCAAAATATTCTTTCATATTTCGGCAGCGGAATACAAAGCAGACTAAATGTACTGTAGAACATACCCCAATTTAAAGGAAATTTAAACGCCGCCTGCAGCGCCATCTATTAACAAAAATTTGAAATATTTTTTTAAAAACCACCGTATGTAAATTTTACTGGCTGACCAATAAACATACACGTTATTTCACCCTTTTATCTGTAATCGTTTCCGAGATAATCGTTTTTAAAATTTGGGAGTCTTTTTAGGACACCCTGTATATACACAATACTTTTAACTGAAGTATGCCAGATACAAAATGTAAATAAATGTTTGTCATTTTTTTATTAACAGTAATTAATAAATGGAAATAGGCAATAAATTTTCTTGCAATATTTTTTTCGAAACCATGAGCTAATTATAAGTTATTAACCCTAATGCTTTACATGTCTATTTTGTAATTCACCCTTGTCGTAAAAATTGTTAACTAGCAAAAACTAGACACCATCTAGCTGCAGCTTAAAAATATTTTATAGTTGAATGTGTGTATCTATTTCGATCTCCAATTCATTTTTAATTATAAATTAATTTTAATCATTTAAATTCAAGATTTAGGTCAAATCAACTTGCATTCGATGGTTATATCATTTAACAATTGTATATGCCTCCACGATCGTTTTGACCGTGAACATAGTTGAACACTTTTCAACATAGTTGAAAAGTGTTTATGACTTTGCTGATTCTCTCTGTCTGCCCGTTTGCACGATAACTGCCTGAAAAATGACTTTATTAACATTAAAATTTTAGTATTTTGTTGAGACGGTCTGTGGGACATATGGGGATGTAAACGAATAATATCACCCAATTAGTTTTGGATTGAATCCGGGTTGAAAAAGTGAAATACATTGAACCCTATGGAACCCAATTTTTCAAACATTTTTTAAGCGAAGTTAAAATGTACAAATTGCTTCAAAAATTTTAGGAAATATTCAAATTATCCCATAAAATATATAAAAAAAATTTCAGCAAAATATGTTCGATAAATTTTCAAATAAAAATTAAAATAATAATTACACCCATATTATATGAAGAGATCACGTGACCCACTTCACAATAAAATATGGCATCCATCTTTTTTTTCTTAGTGTAAAATTCGTGATTTTTAAAGTTCTTTTAAATTTATGTTTAGTATTGCATCCGTCCTAAAACCGCTTTACTTTTGCTTATTTTCTGTGCATCTATATTCTGCACCAACGCAATTACAATATTTTTGAGTTTAAATGGCCATCAAACTTTGATTATTTCTACAACGAAGCCTAATTAAGATGAGTTGTATAAGAATTGCTGAATTATTTTCACACAAAATTATTTAGTTCTGGAGTCTGGAATAAAAGTGATATAAATGAAATATTTATTCATTGCTTTTACACAGACAGCCAGACAGGGGCGCGGTAGCCCATTGGTTAGCGCGCTGGAGTTGCACTCGGTAGGCCCGGGTTCGATTCCAGCCACTGCCAAAACTGCCGCCGTGTTCATGCGGAGTACGATCACGTTAAACATGTGGGTCCGAAAGTCCTTCCGAGAGGTTGGTGGTAGGGGAAGGAGGGTACGGTCCCTGTGGATGCCTCCCCCACTGGGTTCCGGTCTAAATTGGGTGGAACTTCCCGACCGTCCAAACAGTTACCTTACACCTTTCTGGTAGGTCGGACGGTCTGGGTTTCAACAACAACAACAGACAGCCAGACGATTTATACTTCAATGCCGTCATTTGAATAAAGTTCATTTTTTTTAATGAAGTTTTAAGTTTTCAAATATATTAATTATTGTAGTACTGTGATAATTTAAAATATATTACCGCTGGTTGTATAGCATTTTAGAGCTGTGTAAAAAAAATTGCATTTCAGTTGGAAAGTGTTTCATAATCAATGCTTTATGCATGATTAATCTTTCTTGTTGCATTTTATCAGATCGTGTAAAACAAGCCCAGAGTCAGGTTTATTTCATAAAGTATATGCTCAATCCATGCTCTAGAACAAGAGAAACTGGGTCCGAGTTTCTATGCTCAGTATATGAACTTCAAAATTCAATGTATTTATATCAACATATATATCTTAGCGTATAAAGAAAGGGGGAGTTGAAACCAAAATGAACCATTTTCAAAGTCCTATAATATTATTACTTTAAAAGAAAGAAGTGACTTATATGTGGGGAAGAATTGGATAGGTCAAAAGCAAACGCTGCCGTTTTCTAGAAAATAAATTCTATCGCGATCTGCATGCAGTTCGAGCGTTTGGTTACAGTTAATAAAATTTGCGTCCAGTTCTTTAATGAGTACCATTTCCAAACTGGGATCCATAAGGCCATAAAGGGAAATGCAAAAATATGTAGAGGTGCACTTTCACATAATAAATGGGTGTAATAGGATACTGTTTTATGGCATTTTAGGAAAAGAGGCAGAGCCTCAAGTTGGGGGAAAATATTGGAGTAACCCCTGCTTACAAATGCAATGCGTATACTTTTAAGAACATATGAATGAATTATCTTCGATATTTTATCAATAGAAATTAAGAATCAAATGCATGGAAAGTGCTCGTCATTTAAGAAAAAAAATTTTTTTTTTTTTAACTCAAAACTTTAGTAACAGTAAAAATGATATAGTTCGTCTCCAAGTGTTTTATCGTTAGAAAGGATAAATAATATCTAAGTTCTCCAAAATTAACAGTAATAAATATATCTTTCGCTGATAAAAAAAAAAATCTGATGTGGGCAGCACATGACTTTCCTTATATAATGCAATGAATTTACTTCTTTTACAGTAAAAAAAATAGATTATTTCCATAGTAGTTATTTATATTCTTTCTAAGATATTGAATTTTCGTCAATGAGTCGTCATTTTCCATGTCGTCATCAACAATGAGTCGTCATTGATTTAGCGTCATTTTTATCCATTTGGCGAGTTTTTCGTTAATTTAGCAACATTTAAAAAAGTCGCCAAGTTGGCGACATTCAACCAAATTCGTCGCCAAAATCTCGCCAAGCGTTATGGACGAAGAAATAAGTTATTCTTATAGCAGATAAATGACTATTGTCGTTCAAATACAAAAGTATTTCTCAAAGTATTTTTTTCATGAATGAAACGAGCTAGATCCACGAGAATAATGTCACCAAATTTATCGCATGGTATTACATATTAAAAGTGAACATGTCTCTCAATAGGAAATATATATTTTTTTTATGACTTTTTGATAATTTTTTGAAAAATGTGCAATATCTCAAGAACGGTTCATGTTACCGTTCTAAAATTTATGTTAATCGTTTTGTAATAAAAAATTACATAAGAAATGTCTATTTGAGTAACTTTATTAATGGTTTTGATTTTTTGACGATTTTTTCAAAATTTCAATCGAAAATTTAGGGGGGTTCTGAGCATTCGATTGCGTATAAAAACAATAGGCTTCCAGTGTTTACGGATTATGATTTTTGTACCGAATTTTGTTCGAATCGATCCATTCGTTCGTCAGTTATCGTCTCTACAGTCTCACTGACACACACACACATACTTTCACACACGCACACATACTTTCACACACACACACACACACGGGGCGCGGTAGCCCATTGGTTAGCGCGCTGGAGTTGCACTCGGTAGGCCCGGGTTCGATTCCAGCCACTGCCAAAACTGCCGCCGTGTTCATGCGGAGTACTATCACGTTAAACATGTGGGTCCGAAAGTCCTTCCGAGAGGTTGGTGGTAGGGGAAGGAGGGTACGGTCCCTGTGGATGCCTCCCCCACTGGGTTCCGGTCTAAATTGGGTGGCACTTCCCGACCGTCCAAACAGTTACCTTACACCTTTCTGGTAGGTCGGACGGTCTGGGTTTCAACAACAACAACAACACACACACACAGACATCACTTCAAAAATGTTTGATTCGTGATCAGGGATGCTTGAAACGTGCTCTCCCGTCGAAAATTTGAATTCGAATTTTCGACAACATCACAATACTTTCCTTATGCATCATGTATATAAGGAAAGTAATAATTATAAAAATGAATCATTAAAATTTAATTTCGACATAACACTTTGAACAGTTATATCTCTAATATACTTATTTTGAGAAAAATTCCTGTATTAAAAAGATTTTCGACGGTCAAATATTGGTTTGGAGGATTTCCGCTTATGGTTCGATGATGGAATGTGGATGTAGCGCAAATGTTTGTTTAGTCAATGTGAGCTCAATAAAATTGTTCAGTCAATGGAAGTAGGACATGATGCCTACACCTCTAGCTACACCACTACTACACACACTATATTATGTGGTTTGGGTACGGAATATAAATACAATGTTCATTACCGTTAAACACGATATAATAGCTAACCAGTTTTCCGAATATCGACCTTCTACTATGTACATTTTTTGTTTGAAATTTGATCTTAAAACCCACTGGTAATAGCGAATTTCGTTATACGTTATCTTAACTCTTTGTGTTGTCACGAACGAAGCGGATAAAATTATATCTCCATACCTCGAGGCCGATAATCTTTTAAAACCAGTAGCTATCTCTTTGTATCTGCTGTGTCTATAAAATTCCCTCACACAAATCGAGAAAAAAAGATCATCATAAATTCCGATTGTGATTACTATTTCTTACACCGTTTTCATTTTGTTCTGTAATATCCAAGCCAACTTTTATATGGATATTTTTTATGCTAAACTGCACCACTCCTTTACCAGTTTTAAGAGAGCGTTGCCCTCATAAAAGTATCCAAGCGATCTCTCGGGCAAGAGGGTGCGGTAGCAAGGGCTTGTCATTCTGCAATTTTTTTACCTTGTGACATAAGTAAGATAAAAATACGATAAATAAAGAAGAGCCGACTTGCCCAAATCTATTTACCTTTCACTGATCAATTACACTGGTTGACAATGCGAAACGTTTTATCGCTCTCTGTTAAAATTCAGGATGGATTTTAACACTTTACAACATAGTTGGAAAATGTTTATGGTTTTGTTCATTCTGTTTGTCTGTCTGTCTGTTCGCACGGTAACTGCCGTAAAAATGACTTTATTAAAATGAAATTTTATTATGTTGTTTAGACGGTCTGTGGGACCTATGGGAATGTAAATGAATAATATCACCTAATTAGTCTTGGATCGGACCCGGGTTGAAAAAATGAAATGCATTGAACCCTATGGGACCTAATTTTTCAAACATTTTTTAAGCAAAGTTAAAATTCACAAATTGCTTCGAAAATTTTAGGAAATATTCAAATTATCCAATAAAAAATATAAAAGAAATTTCAGCAAAATATGCTCGTTAGTTTTTTAAATAAAAATTATAATAATAATTACACCCATATAATATGATGAGATCACGTGACCCACTTTAAAATAAAATAGGGCATCCATCTTTTTACCCAATGTCAAAATCGTAATTTAAAAAATTCTTTAAATTTATATTCAGTGTTCCATCCCTCCTAAAACCGCTTTATTTTTGTGTATTTTCTGTGTATGTATATTCTGAGCCAACGCAATTACAATATTCTTGAGTTTAAATGATCATCAAACTTTGATTATTTCTACAACGAAGCCGAATTTTAATGGATGCAGAATGTAAACAAGTGATTGTAAGATGAGTTGTATGAAAATTGCTGAAATTTTTTCTCTCCAAAATATTTAACTCTGGAGTCTGGAATAAAAGTGTATGAATGAGCACTGTTTTTACATAGAGAGCCAGGCGATTTATATTTCGATGACATCATTTGAATAAAGTTCATTTTCAACACTTTACAACATAGTTGAAAAGTGTTTATGACTTTGTTCATTCTGTCCATCTGTTTTTTTGTCCGTTCGCACTATAACTGCCGTGAAAATGACTTTATCAAAACGAAATGTTAGTATGTTGTTCAGACGGTCTGTGGGACCTATGGGAATATAAGTGAAGAATATCACCCAATTAGTTTTGGATTGAACCCGGGTCGAAAAAATGAAATACATTGAACACTATGGGACCTAATTTTTCAAACATTTTTTAAGCGAATTTAAAATTCACAAATTGCTTTGAAAATTTTAGGAAATATTCAAATTATTCCATAAAAAACATGAAAAAAATTTCAGGAAAATATATTCGGTAATTTTTTAAATAAAAGTTAAAATAATAATTACACCCATATTACATGAAGAGATCACGTGACTCATTTCAAAGTAAAATATGGCATCCATCTTGTGTCAAAATCGTGATTTTTAAAGTTCTTTTTAATTTATATTTAGTGTTATCCGTCCTAAAACCGCTTTATTTTTGCTTAATTTCTGAGCATCTATATTCTGAAAGAAAGAAATTTAAATATATTTAAGTTTAAATGATTAATGCTATCCATCTTGTGTCAAAATCGTGGTTTTTAAAGTTCTTTTTAATTTATATTTAGTGTTGTATGCGTCCTAAAACCCCTTTATTTCTGCTTAATTTCTGTGCATCTAAATTCTGAAACAAGCAATTACAATATATTTGAGTCATCAAACTTTCTTTATTTCAACAACGAAGCCTAATTTTCACTTATGGAGAATGTAAACACGTAAAGATGTAGGATGAGTTGTATAGGAATTGCTGAATTTCTTTAATATAAAATTATTTAGCTCTGGATTCTACAATATAGCTGATATGAATGAAACATTCATTGATTTTACATAGAGAACATACGATTTTATAGCAGACTTTCAATCTTCACTTTCAAGTTTTGTGTGTGTGTGTGTGTGAATCTATCTATCTATCTATCTATAAAAGTTACTCAGGGGGAGAAAATTAAGTTTGATCAGTATTATTTAAGTGTGAAAGTACTGGATTCACTGAACCCCCGGTACGATAGATCTCGACGAGATTGCTTTTTTAATTCGAATTAGTTTTTTCAATTTTTTTAATTCGAATTAGCTTTTTGAATTTTTTCAATTCGAATTAGATTTTTGAATTTTTTTTTAATTCGAATTAGTTTTTTAGTTTTTTCAATTCGAATTAGTTTTTTAACAATTTACAACAAAGTTGAAAAGTGTTTATGACTTTGTTCATTCTGTCTGTCTGTCTGTCTGTCTGTCTGTCCGTTAGCACGATAACTGCCGTAAAAATGACTTTATCAAAATGAAATTTTAGTATGTTTTTCAGGCGGTCTGTGGGACCTATGGGAATATAAATAAATAATATCACCCAATTAGTTTTTTGTTGAGCCCGGGTTGAAAAAATGAAATACATTGAACCCTATGGGACCTAATTTTTCAAATATTTTTTAAGTAAACTTAAAATTCACGAATTGCTTCGAAATTTTTAGAAAATATTCACATTATCACATAGAATATATAAAAAAAAATTCAGTAAAATATGTTAAGTAGTTTTTTAATTAAAAATTATTTAATATAGGGAAAAAAACAAATTCAATTAAATTCTGACTTTAGGATATCCTCCAGAAAGAAAAGAGAGATATATTATATAATAAATATCTTTCCAAGTGTTTAATCATTTTGCATATAAGAGAGGCTTCACATTTTAAAATAAATTTGGTAGATAACAATTTTTCATTTTTTTTAAATTTTATATAACTCTTCATGATATACTTATTTGATGGCATTTTTAATGCACTTTCCTACGTCCTAGAGAGTTAAAATTTGGTACACAGTTTAAATTTGTTGAACATTTTATTCGACAAAATTTGATGGATCTTTAAATATAGATCATACATTTTTTTCGAAATGGCCTGAAAATAATCCCCGTTCACTTCTATAAATCATTGTTGTAATATTGTTAAAAATTCTGATGTGGACAGCACATGTCTTTCCCTGCAGACTCATATTCGTTCTCTTTATTTCTTCAATAATAATTTGAGTTTATCTGCACAAAATAACAACCATAAGTATTTTAAATGACATTGAATTTACGCGTTAAACTTAAATTTGGTTCTCATTTGATAGCTGGACTATTGTCAAAGGTGGCGTAGCGAAAACGCAAAAAAACTAGAATATCTCAAGAACGGCTAGTCCTAGAGTAATGGGGTTAGTCTTATTCTTTTTGTTGCCAAAAATCACGTATAAAATAAGAACTTAATTGATATAATTGAGCACACGTAGTCTTTTATTTTTATATATAACGATTTTTGCGGGCCATTTCGCAAAAATAGCTCGTTCCTTTTTCTCGAATCGTACTAGAATAACCTACAAATGATTTATATACAAAATTTTGTTAAATTTGGTATATAAATCACTTGTAGGTTATTGAAATAATATACACCAAATTTTGTTAAATTTGTTCCATTAGTTTTTAGCTAGAGTGGATAAAGGCAATTTCTGCCGGCCATTTCGCAAAGAAGGCAGATTCTTTTATTACGAATCGTACTATAATCTAATGAACATCAGGATTTCCCACAAAAAACATACCTACCAAATTTTATGAAGTTCGGTCCATTAGTTTTTCAATTAGAGTGGATGTAATATCCACACAGACACACAGAAACATACACAGATACACCCTTACACACACAGACGTCTTCCTAAAAATAGTTTTTTCGTGTTCTAGAAGTCCCAAAACGTGTAGATCCTTTGAAAATTCGAGTTCCGATCTTCGACATGATTCCAGTACTTTGAGTAAATACACATACACACATATATTATCTGTGCATCTGTGTATTATCTGTGTATCAAAATTCCGTGCCTATGCAATTACAATAGTTGTGATTTTAAATGATCCCTAAACTTTTATTATTTCTTCAACGAAGCCTAATTTTAACATATGCAGAATGCAAATAACTCAAGCGATTATAAGATGAATTACATAAGAATTGCTAAATTTTTTTCACACAAAATTATTTAGCTCTGGAGTCTGGAATACAAGTTATATGATTAAAATATTCCTTGATTTTGCATAAAGAATCAGATGATTTATATTTCGATACAGTTTTAAATATTTAAGTATAATAAATTACTGTAATACTGTGATAATGTAAAAGATATCACCACTGAATGTATCACATTTTAGAAATTTTTAAATGAAATTACATTTCAGTTGGAAAGTGTTTCATAATCAATGCTTATGCATGATTGATCTTTCTTGTTTAATTTGAATTAATATTTACGAAATGGCCCACAGAAATCATATGTATCCACTCTAACTAAAAAACTAATTGACCAAATTTCACAAAATTTGGTATATAAGTCATTTATGTGTTACCCTGGAGCTGATTAGATTTTGCTGCGATTCGGGGATAAATATCTGTCTTTTTTTGCGAAATGGCCCGTAATCAAAATCTAAATCAAAAGACTACGTATGCTCAAAGGTATCAATTAAATACTTTTTTATACGTAATTTTTGACAATGAAAAGAATAAGATCAACTCCATTACTTTAGGACTAGCCGAGATATTTTAGTCTTTTCGTATTTTTCATATACAAACATCTAGTTACAAAATGTAAACCAAAATTGAATTAAAGTGAAAATTTAGTGTCATTTCAAATAATAATGCGCCTTATTTTGTGCAAGTAAACCCAATTTAACGAATTCTAAAAGAAATAAGGAGAAAACGAATTTGAGTCTGTAGGTAAAGTAATATGCTGCCCACATCAGATTTTTTTCATTCCACATAAAAACCTAAATTATTTCAAGAACGGCGCATGTTAGCATTCTATAAATGATATAATTTACTTTAAACTAAAAAATCTCATATTAAATGGCTAACATTTCAAAACGTAATCATGTTTTTACACCTTGTTTTTTCGATTTTCAAAAAATGATGTTCGAAAATTGAGGGCCTTCCCTTGATCCGTTCACCTTAAAATCGATAAGTCTCTCCTGACGTTTTGTAGATTGAAATAGCCGTGCTCAATTTGATTCGATTTTGTCAAATGGATCTAGAGCTATCGTGATCATAGGCTCACTGACTGACAGACATTATTGTAAAAAGACGGTTGTTTCGTATTCAGGGATGATTAAAACGTATAGTTTCGTCCTAATCCGAGAATTAGAATTTTGTTTCCATTACAATTTTTTCCCCCTATGTGTATTGTACTTAAGGGAAAGTGAAATGTGTGTTTCAATCAAAGTCAGAGCAAGAGTGTGATGCAGCAATAGAGCAGCAATAGTGTAGGGGGTGCCCTAGTTCTCACATCCCGTGGCTTAGAAAAGTATACGACGAGATATAGTTATGAGACAAGTATTAGATATAGTGGAGATCCAAGTCGAGAATTTCCTCAACAGTTTAAAAGTTGTGTGCTGTTATCAAGAGTATCGAGAATAGAAATAATTATTTTTATTAGAATAGATTGAATTTTTATTGTACCCGCTTCTTCTCACAGATGTCTATATGTGTGTCCGTCTATTTGTCTGTATCGCGCATAACAGATAATCGAAGCTACCAATAGATAAGAAACTCGGTACAGCTGAACAGCTCGAGACATTGTGCTCTGGCGAGATTTCTTTAAAATTTGAATTAGTTTAAAAGTTATTTATTTAAATTTATTTAAATTCGCCATTCGCCATTTTTAAATCCAAATTATCGAGCAGACAATTTTAAGAGGACGATACGATACAGATGATGATGCATCGCTAATGGAAAACAGGTACTGGGCTTTAACCTTCAATATTCTAATTTCTTGAATTTTAGCTATATCGTTTAGCTTTTTTAACCATGCCATTAATTTATCATTATAAGTATTACGTTAAAAATGAAAAAGAAATGAATTTAATTCTTTAATTTTACTTTCTTCTTCAAAGCGCTCGCGTGGCGAATTGTTGCTCTCGACTGTGCATGTATTTAAATTTAAACACTTTATTTGGTTGTCTCAATGTCAGGTGTTCTGAAAGCAACGTAAAAGATATTATTTTGATAATAATGATTATATAAACATAGTTAACATTTGTGAAATTATTGTTTGAAAAGTGTCCTTTGCATTCTGAAGTAATCAAAACGCTGTCTTGTTTTCTCGATAAAACAGTGTTCTGAAAGCAAATGCAATATTACGATATTCTAATTGTCTCCTCCCCACCCAATTTTAGACATATAACTAATTTGATCTTATCGCAGTTTTTATTATGATACAACTTAGTTTTAAAGATTATACATTTTAAACTTGAGTAAACGAAGGCAGTGTGCTTGGATTCCATGATCCTTGCACGCTTATTTAGGGCGTAATTTGCCGTAATAAATCCGTACAGCTCTTCTTGAAATATAAGTGGTCAAAGCAGAGAGAAACAAGTTTATAATTATAGTTTTTCCCGCATTTGACTGTAAGCAGATAGAACCTATAGCAGAATATTCCCTAGACTCAGCCTTATTGCTCTGAAAATAAACCCCATCAAATCACGTGGTTCAGGATATATTTAGGTTAGAAGTGTGCACTAAAAATTTCCCTTTTATATATTAGATTGGGTCAAGGTGAGCATAATAAAATGTATGTTTTTAGGCAAAATTGAGTTAATATGACACTGCAGATTTTCTACTTTAGAGGCATAGTAAGATGTATTTAACCAAGGTAACAGCATGATCTGAAGCCTTGATAAAGCTAATTCTATACGATTCCATTTATTACTTAGTTACAGCAGCCTGTTGAAGACACAAACAAGGGTAATAACAGAGACTGATAAAATTAAATGTATTTTTATTTATCTTCAAAAATCTTAATATTTTCAAATCAACGCAAAACTAAGGCAGAAAACTTATGTTTTACAGAGTTATGAAACGTGATTGCATTATTTTTTTCAAATTTCTTATATATATATATATATATGCGTGTGTGAGTGTGTGTGTGTGTGTGTGTGTGTGTGTGTGTGCGTGTGTGCAGACTTTATTTTTGTAAGCATACTTTTTGTAAGATGGTTTATGTACGGGATTAGGATATGTATTTTATATTTTAGATTTGGATGTGAATATAATTTAGTATAACCAGGGCAGAGATTCTGATACTTTATTTTTATTTTTATGGGGAAATAAAATTAAATATTTTTGATGAAAATTCTGGAAGAACAATATAATTTAGAACGCTATATTAAGATCTGCATGTTCTTTCAATGAATAGCAACAACGGTTATATCTGCTAGTGATTGATAAATACAAGGATTTAAAGTTAAACTCATTTCATATAACCATGAGAATTTATATGAATGTGTATGTATACACAATTTTAACCAGAAAAATTCAAAAATGTTTTTTACGGAAATAAAATATTCGTACTGGATCTATAATATGGTTTTATTTAAATATTATTGCAAGTTTTAATCAGAGTAAGTAGTCTCTTTCTCTGAAGCATTTTGAAAAGTGGTGGTCGAAGCAAAATAATGATGAATGTGTAGTTATACACAATTTATATGAATGTGTATTTATACACAATTTTAACCAGAAAAATTCAAAAATGTTTTTTACGAAAAAGCAATATTCGTGCTGGATCTATGATATGGTTTTATTTAAATATTGTTGCAAGTCCTAATCAGAGTAAGTAGTTCCTCTCTCTCCCAAGCATTTTGAAAAGTGGTGGTCGAAACAAAATAATGATGCGATTTACTTCGAATATTAAAATACTTTAAAACAAGGTGGGCAAGTTTAAATTCATTCCTTGTATCTGACTAGTTTCAATTTCATAATTACTTAGTGAATTTGAGACACTTAAAAGTGATAAAAGTTTTTAATGGTCATCAAATAAGTTCAAACAAACTGTTTAACTGTTTTACCAATCCACAGGGAATGGAAATTTCAACAAGCCCCTTCCACTGCTTTTAAATTGACGAAAAATTTTAAATCAAGTTGCGCTAAAATAGTTTCTCTATCATTGTTCTGTATTGAGAAACTGAAATAGAACGATAGACGAAATTACTTTGTAAATAACATTGCTTTTCTAGATTAGTTTGATAAAAGTTAAAATCAAATTTTTATGCTTTTAGTTTAGTTGCCGGGGTCTTTTGGATCTTAAATACTAATAAATAATTAGATATAATTCTCTAACGTGTCTAACGGATTTGGTCTTTCCAGACCCTCCAGAGGAGGAGGAGCTGAACCTTTGCCCACTTATAATATCGATTACGGCATAGAATCTAACGGAGCCAGATTTTCGATTTACCCCCTAGGGGCGAAGAAAATGGGGGTTTAAAAAGAATTTCCAGACCCTCCAGAAGCCCTTCTGTTGACTCAGAGGGCTGACTCTTTTTCACACTTATAGTATAAACTATCGGATAGAACTTAACGTTACCGGATTTTCGATTTATCCCCCAGGGGCGAAAAAAGTGAGGCTTTTTCGGAAATTTTTTCAGACCCTTCAGACGTCTTCCCTTGCGGCTTAGAAAGCCGAATCCTTGCAGACTTAAAGAATCGACTATTGGACTTAAGGGAGCCAGAATTTTGATTTTTCTCCCGGAATAGACAAAATAGGGGAGGAGGACAAAGTCTCTCACAACGCTCTCGAAGGCCCTGGACATCGAAGGTTGAAAATCGACCGCGGGGTAGAACGTAATTGGGTCAATTTTCAATTGAGATAATTATTTACGTTGCTAAGCATCATAAATTGTTAAAAGAACTCAGTCAAATAAAGATGCAGCTTTAGTTTTTAAGCATGCAAGTTTCCCTATCTTTGGCAGGCTTAAATATTAGTGCATAATAGAATTGGATGAAAATATTGCTTTTGAAAGAAAACTTGAATTGTTTTTTGTTTTGTTATTGAGGTAGTACAATTTATAGCAACTTATGAAGTTTGTAACATATGCAGGATAAAATATTTAATGAATATGATCAGGTACATTGTACAGGACAACTAGATTACAGAAAAATGTATCGACAAAATCGAATTTTTGAACAAAATATTTGAATAGTATCAACTCTAATCGAAACGTAAATATTACGTCATCTAAAAATGTTTTCATCAAAATTCACATACCCCTCCCCCAAATTGGCTAGCCTATAAGAATGTGGTGATTGATGACAAGATCCCGTCTTTAACAACTTTCCCACACCTCTCATATTCTTAGATGTAATACAATCTGCCAAGATTTTGGAAACTACATAGACATGTAATAACTCGATTAATGCAAATAATGTTGCTACGCAAAAGGGGGGGAAAAAGTTTCACAATCTTTCTCTTACTATCCCCGTGGGCGTAAGCAAGTTCTCTCCATGTACGGCCTCCAATCCTCTTTATAGACGAAGAAAACAAACTAGGGATAATCAGGCTTGTGCATCAAGTTGATGCGGGACGCAAAAATGGAATTTTCATCAGTGGACTTAGGACGAATAAATTGTGAACTCCCTTCCCTATGAAGGGGACGTGGAGGAGTAAAACGTGAATGAAGCAAGAATGACCCCCTGAAATATATTCAAGAGGAACAAGTTAATACAGTAATGGAACTTGTTTGGAAATGAAAAAAATGGATAATCAAAATTTAAGACTTGGAGAAGTTTAAGTAGTTTAAATGGAAATTTTTCTTCCTCTTGACTGGTTCGTGCGTGATTTATTTCATCTATTTTTTGATAATGTTCAATGCATAATTTAGTAGAACAGATATATAGTAATCAAGATATTCTGGAGAATTTCAATTTCAGTTATTTATTATTAGTATGGACATGAACTGACATTGAGCAATATTAACCCTATGTTCCTAGCCATATTTTTCAAACTCTACTGCTACTGTGGGTGAACACTCACCCACACTTTTAATAGTTCTAATTAATGTTAATGGCATTTAATAACTACTGCCTTTTATATGAGTAAGAAAAAAGTTTTATTTAACTTTGCTCTTATTTTAACAAAATGTTCTAATATTTATTCCAATTAAAATGCAAACATCTTCAAGATAAACATTAAGATATTTTCGCAATTTATATCGTGGGTGAATTTTCACCCACAGTACCAGGATAGGGTTAAAGTGTGCCCAGGAAATAAAATTTTCAAATTAATTCATAAATATTAGCAAAGGTTTAATAGTTTTAGAAGCTTATGCAGTTGAATATATCTCGATATAACATCTTATTTCTAATTACTGATGCACTTTCCACGTGATCTAATGCAGGGAAGTAACATTGTAGAGCTCTACTACAACTATTGGCAATTACTTACACTTCTGCTGAATCATAGAGGATCGGAATAAAGAAAATGAACTGCACTTTAGGTAAACGTTTAATCTTTTACGCCCCGTTCTCTTTTAATTAAAAACAGACTTATATCTTGCACATTTTCGAATACTAATAAAAATGTTGTATATTTCATAAGTATCGTCTAATGGTTTATGTTCTAATTTGATTAAAAAAATATTTTTATGCTCATCTTGAAAATTTCTATATGTGGTGAGTGGCAAAAATTCGTAGTTTTTTCTAGACATTAAAATATTTTCATGTCTCCAAAATCATTTGATGATCAAATGATTTTTCTTGCTTGCGTTGCCAAGAAATATGACTTATTTTGATAGTTTTGCACATAAATATTTATATTTAATTTGTACAGATCTTTCTTATGTTACTTAAACTTGGGAATGGGTTTGCTATTAGACTATATGCTTCTATAATAGAGAAATTAACGAATGGTGCTTTTTATTTTCCATAACATCAACTCTTTTATTGCTAAAGTATTTGTAGTGTTTGTTGCTATGCTCATATTGGTTGTTGTTGATGAGACCCAGACCGTCCGACCTACCAGAAAGGTGTAAGGTAACTGTATGGACGGCCGGGAATGCTCATATTGGTTGTTGTTGTTGAGACCCAGACCGTCCGACCTACCAGAAAGGTGTAAGGTAACTGTATGGACGGCCGGGAAGTGCCACCCAATTTAGACCGGAACCCAGTGGGGGAGGCATCCACAGGGACCGTACCCTCCTTCCCCTACCACCAACCTCTCGGAAGGACTTACGGACCCACATGTTTAACGTGATCGTACTCCGCATGAACACGGCGGCATTTGTGGCAGCGTGCAAATCTAGCGCGCAAACCACGGGGATACCGCACCCGAGATGGCCAACAGCACGCGGCGTTCCGAGGTGGTCACCCACCAAGTACTAACCGCGCCCGATGCTGCTTGACTTCGGTGATCTAACGAGAACCGGTGTTTTCAGCACGGTACGGCCGTTGGCCCCATGCTCATATTGGTGTAAAAGTTCAAATTGAATCATTTAGTAGAGCTACTAACAGCAAAACGTTTCTTAATTATGCAGATAAAATTACGAAATTATATGTTTTTTTATTTGCGACAACCGACGATCCATTTGTGTGATTATTTGAAAGGCACTTTTCTTTATTGGAAAATCGAGATATTATACAAATATACTTATGTGCACTTTAAGTGATAATTTAATGCTATTGCATTTTAATCGTGCAATGGTAATGAAACACTGTAATGTACCTAATTATAGAAAATTTAATATTATAATTGCAATTCTTTAGTTAAGATTTCATAAGTAAAAAAAATAAATAATTTCAAATAAAAGATATACCTTTGGACACATATTAAATAGTACCTAGGTCAATACAAACTGCCAATAACTATCGTGGAATTTTATTTAAAACGTTTATTAGAGGAATTTTCCAAATTTCGTGATTTAAGAGAAAATACACGCTGTGTTAAATATTATTTCTTACATGTTCAAGATTATCTGAAATATGGCTTCTTATATTGTTGTTATTATTGTAAAGGTTTATGGGTTATGTTTTAAACTGCTTAAAATCGAACGTTATTAAATTTAAATTACTGGTAAAGTAAGCAACATATTTTATATAAAAGGAGTTTAATATCCCCAAAATTGCATTTGTTGCAAAAGAGCACGGTGTCATATAATAAAATATTAGGATTATGCTAATTTCCTAAGATGGACAATGTACTTTGGAATATAAGAATAATCTGAAGCTATAAATTATATTATACATTTCTACTATTTGTGTGGGAACTTTGAAAGAATTTTACGAAATATTTTAAACGAATAATTTGAATACGAAATCGGGAAAAGATGCACATTTATTTTCATTCTGATGATGATTGGGATATAAGTGGCGCTAAACACTGTGGAATATTACGAAAAAGTCGAGTGGAGGACTCACACTTCAGATATTTCAAATTAAGAGCACCTATGTTTACACCCATAGCTCAGGCCAGAAGTCAAGAACCTTTCCCAATCAGCACGAGTGACTGGGAAGTGTTCAACATGATCCCTCGAAGTTAAATTCCCTGAGAAAAGGGTTCATCTCGAGGGATTCCGAGTCACTGACTCCAGGTGAAAGAGGATTCAACAGGTGATCGCTTCTCCGGCTAGGGAAAAGGGGTTTCGATCCTCCCTTCCAGAATACAGTTCGTTCAACTCCTTGTGCACTTACTGCGGAAGTGGTTCCTATAGCGGAGGTTAGGGTTCAGGCAGTGAGTGTGATACTATTCGAAGAGGAGGAGGAAAATAGATGAGTCAAATCGGGATAAAATGGACATTTATTAATCCGACATTCCAGAAGTGTATAAAAATGTGTTACTCCATGCAGGGTGTAAAATGAAGGGTAATGTATATAAAAATGAATTAAAAACGATTGGAAGTAAAGGGGTCAGTACAGGTATAAAGGGGCAGTACAGTCAGTACATACAGGAAACATGTAAGCTTGGAATGTTTTTGTAAATCAGAGATAAATGTGTACAATTTTTAGACCTACTATAAAAACTATACACGAGAAGACTACTAAAAATGTAAAATATTAATATTTATATACTTCAAAATTTATCAATTTAAGGAACATTTTTATGTTTGAAATTTTTCTAATTTGTTACGTGGTAGATAGTCTTTTTTGACGTAGGTCAATTTAAATAATAACTATATATAACCAAAAGATCTCATACGTGTTTTATTCTTGAACTATGAAATTTTCACTATTTCCTTTTTGAGTGCTTTAATTAGGTAATTGGGTAAAAAGATCCGATTTTAACATTATCTTTTTAATAATATAAGCGACAAAATTTTTATTTTACTACCTAAAGAAAAAAAGTTAAGTTCAAATGCACATCAGTATACTGTTCTTCTGCTCAAAAGTTTCGCGAGATTTTATTTATATTAAGCGCGAAAGAACAGAAAATCATCGTTGATATGAACACGGCTAAAACGTCCAAATTAAGCTTCAAAACAACGGCTTTAGTGTTTAATTTTTTTTAGTTATATCATGGTAAAATTAAAGTGTTACTAAATAAAGGGTATCAATATTTGATGAATTTATCAGGATGTAAAATGATGACAAAATTGGAAAATATGTTTTTTAAAATGTGTACTGTCTCCTTAAGGGGACACTTTACCCTTAAAATGCGAAAATGTCGATAAAATTAACATAAATTTAAACATTTTAAAAATAAAATTTATTGACGTTATTGAATTGAAATTTTTATAGCGAAAAATAATATTCATCTTTAAAATGAAAGTAAAAAAATAATTGAAAATTGAGAAATATTATGTAAAAATAATTATAATTTAACTATATTTTTGTCGATAAAGTTATAATATGTTGTTGCTTAAATATGTTGATATTTTAGATTTTTATGGATATAATCAAACTAGTTTGGGGTTTTATTAATGCTAGCATTCATACTTGCATGGTATTATTATTTAATTTTAATTTTTAATGGGGCATGTTAAACTATTTTTTTATTTAAAATTTTTTCAGAATTCTTAACTTCATTGCTTCTAAAATTTTCATTACACATATAAATCTAGTACATTTGTTGGACAATGACGTTATTGTTAAGCATACAAAATGTTATAAGAATTCATCAAACGGTTTTTGAAATATTATGCGTGGAAGTTCAAAAATCTGCGTTTTGAGAAAAACGCATTCAGAGTATAAATTTATGCTTGGTATTGTATTGCTGCTGATGCAATTCATTTTCTTAATATATCCGGAAAGAATTAACAATACAAAAATACCAACAGTATTAAAATATTCAGAAATAACCAGACTTTGTAACTAGACCATAAATTCATTTTTTTTTATGATTTTCAGAGTGGGGTATCTCCTTAAATGAGTTAGATTACATATTATTCCTGCAAGTAATAAATAATGCAATTTTGACAAATATCACTTTAGTGTAATGGAATAAAAAAGATTAGAATTTGCTTTATTGAATCGCGAAAAATAAATTATTTGGTTTTTTTAAATTTAATTTATGAAATTTATCTACAGTTTCTGAAGACTAAAAAATAAAATATTCAGAGTGTGAGTTTCCACTCGGATTTCTCACACATTTACATTCCATGTGTTTTCACGCCTATTTGTATCACATCAGTATCAGAGTTAAAAATGCATCTTTTTATGACCATTTGTTTACATGTTTTAGGAAAGAAATGCCGATGCACCGAGAATCATATGATTTGTATTCATTTATACTAATTCAGTACATTTTGCATGTGTAACGAATGCCGAACTATCACTTTTTACTCTATGACTATCATTGTTTTGAGAATTAGTTACTGTGCTCTATAGAAAATAATACCATAAAAATATAAAATTTCGACTGATGTTAAAATTTCTGTCTATTCGAGTTTCTTATATAATGTATCTACACATGAAATTCCAGTGATACAAGCATTCATTCATTCTTCAATTATCATGTATATACCCTGATAGATATACAAACATTCATAAACATATCATACACATAAACATATCATACACATTTCCGTAAGTGTACACATCCTCTATCGATAGGGGAGCAAAGGGTACACCGCTCTAAATTTTCTTTGAAAATTGCTATAAATTATTGTTATTATCATAGATGAAAAGTTTAAAACATTCTTTATTCAATAACTTAATATTTTATATTATTTAATATAACTTTGAATTTATTAATATTTGTTTATTTAAAATTTTAAAGTTGAGGCAAATGAAGCACTTTGTAAAAAATCTAGCGACGAAATTAGTCTGTTCTTATGTATACCACCAGTATTTAATACCGTTAAAGTATGGAATGTATGATTTTGGTTTGCCGATTTATTATGTATTCAAAATACGTGAGATTCAATTTTTATTAAAACATGTAGGAACACCAGTTTTAGTTGAAGAGAATGTATATTTTTGGTTTGTCTATTTATTATGTATTCAAAATACGTGACATTAAATTTATATTAAAAAATGCAGAGACACTAGTTTTAGTTGGATGGAATGTATGTTTTGGTTTGTCGATTTATTATGTGTTCAATATACGTGAGATTGAATTTATTATTAAGAAATGCTGGAACATAAGATTTAGTAGAATAGAACGTATATTTTTGGTTTGTCTATTTATTATATATTTAAAATACGTGAGATTAAATTTTTATTAAAAAATGCAGAAATTATTTTGAAATAAAAGTAGAAATCATTTATGTATCATTTTTTAGTAATGTACATTTTTTAAAGCAATTTTCGTGATCATTGATATTGATGTAACTATGAAGTGCCTGGACAATGGATACAAAAGACTCATTGAATATGATTAATATCACTGTTTAATTGTAAATTGATAACGTATTTCAATTTATAAACGAAACTGTAATTAATTTATCAACAAATATTAATTATTAATCAAACACGACTTCATAACCATTATTACAGTTTTATAATTCAACAATATTTTTATAAAATATTTTGCACCCCCTGTATAAAATTTTGGACACGCAACTACTCTGTGCTTATATTATGCAAAATTCATATTTACTTTTTGTATGCAAAATTTTCACAACCCAACCCACTGACAATAAGGTTAAATAAAATTCGTATCAGAATAAGTGTTCACGTGGTACTCGACTATGCAAACTTTACTTAAATAAAAATAAAGATAAATAAGTAAAAATTCAAAGCATTCTCGATTCATATTTTAAACTTAATTACCTCAAAACTATTCAAATTGAAGCATTTCTTTCATAATCCTAAACGGAAAGAATCCTAAATAAGAGCTCGGAAGTATGGTTTCTGTAATGAATGCAATTACCATCACAATTGAATGATAACAGAAACATGTTCCTGAACCACCATAACCTCAAGGAGAAATCCTAACCTTGTGTTACTTAAAGTTGAACTTAAAAGATCTGTCAATGTTACGTATTTAATAAATATGAAGTGTTGATGCGCGTTTGTGTTTTCGTTGGCGAAAGGGCGGGGAGAATTTTGTTTGGGTCATAATTCTTCAAATATATGAAGTGCACGCGATATTTGAATATGTAAGTTTCAGTTCTTTAGGAGCCGCAGAAGATTCTGTATTTTCAGTCAAGTCATTTTTTAAATAACATTTAGCGTTCAAATTTGAGCGTGATTCAAATTGAATTTTATGCAGAATTCTTTTGAATTTTAAGAAGCCTTTTGAAATGTATAAAGTGCTATATGTATTTTTATTTTATTCCACCTTTCTCTACACTAAATTTTATAGATATGAAGGATAAAGATAGGATTGGCATTTTTATACAAATAGGAACAAGTGCAAAAATATTTTTTGTAAAATACTATTGTGAAAATGTTCACAAGTTTTCTATAGTTACCTTACACCTTTCTGGTAGGTCAGACGGTCCGGATCTCAACAACAACAAGTTTTCCGTAAATGGTACTAAAAGTATTTACCAGTTACCCCATAGGACACATGCCTTATTTTAAACAGGGAGCCCCAAATTACCAAAACGAAAAAGAAAAAAAATCCAAAATGTTGTGTTCCTTAAGATATAGAACTATGTAATAATATATTATATCATTCACAAATGACAAAAACATTAATATCATCTTTGTATAAAATTTTATCTTTAACAAATTGAAACAGAGATGATTAAGATTGATGAACACATATTGGTGAAAAACATATTAACTATTTATCTTTAATAAATTTATCTTTAATATATGTGTCCTTTATTTTGCCCAATATACAAGGAGTCACTTAAATGCCATTTAAAGTAATAAAAACATAAAACGATACCTTTAGATGCCCCCTTACCCGTAATGTCTCAGATCCCAATCTGAGGGAGTGTGCTGTATATTACAAGAAACTGGTTTTACAAGTCTTTAGTTTTTATAATTGTTATCGGAAACAATTTTTGATATGAGTTTTTTTCTTTAGTTTTAAAAGTTTTTCGGCGAAAAAAAGAAACATTTCACTTTTTAAAAATTTGAATGTAACTTATGATGATTAGCTATGAAAAACATACATTTCAAAGAGAAGAATGGTGTATATATTCATCTGTAATCAAGATAATATATATTATGTTATTATTACTGTTTAGTTTGAAATTATTAAATTAAAACAAAATTAACAATGTGGATTTCAAACATCAAAATAAAGAGAGAAAGACAGAGAGGGAAGGGATGGAGAAACAGAGAGAGAGAGAGGGGAGGAGAGTAGAGAGAGAGGAGGGAGAGTAGAGAGAGAGAGAGGAGGGAGAGTAGAGAGAGAGGAGAGAGGGAGATGTAATCCAACTAGGGGCGAAACTATCATACCGTGAAACACCGCAGTGTGGGGTGTGAGGGATTCAAGAAAAATATGTGAAATACGTATTGAGGAAATTATATATTGTAGATGGTCCAGACTAAAATCTTGCTGAGGGCCTATGATTTGAAGTTCCTCCATTGTGCTAAATCGTCCATACCTTAGAATCGTCCATACCCCATGGCTTACAAACTAATTTGCTTTGGTCGTTTCTTGTATCTATATCCTTTGGGTGAGCTGGATGACTTGGGTAATAAACTAATTTGTTGTGGCACACGTAAATTGCTTACTTTTGCTATCATCAGTAAATGTGTACAAAATAAAGTACAAAATGATAAGTACAAAATGGATAAGTATAAAATTGATAAGTACAAAATATATTAAAATTACCACTTTGTTCATAATTATAATTATAAATTATATACTAAGTCATTTTTCTAATATCGAATCTCTGAGTCTCGAAACGAGTACTCCAAGATGCAGCAGCTACTCTTGAAATTAAGTACACTAGTTTAATGTGTTAGACGAGTCGTGATACATTTAAGAAATATTGTCTTTTATTCGTGAGACTAATTTGTTACCCAAGAAAGATAGACACTACGATGTATCATTTTTCTTTGTTTTGAATTTGTGATCTACAATTTTATTTATTATTTATTTCTTAAATTAGCTGTTTGACCATTCCCATAAGCAGCATAAAAAGGTCTTATATTACACCAACATATTTAGTTTTAGATTTTGTACTTATTTTTCTGAGAAAGAAAAATGTGTGACTGATGTATCTTTCAATTAAAAATTATTAATATTTAAATATTTAAATTCTAAATAGAAATAAATAAATAGCGACATATTTTCTTAGATATACAATTAAATACTTTTTGGAAACATTTCTTATTCTCTGAAATGTGTCTTCAAAATATGAATCCCTACATGTCATATATTTGCTGCTTAATTTAAACTCAATTCGACATTTTGATTACTTCTATCATTGCTTCAATCATTGCTTCAATCATATATATATATATATATATATATATATCTTACACGTGGTGCTATGATTTCATATTACAGTTCGTGGAGGTATTGTTTTTCAGCATTGTATAATTCAATTGATTTATTTTTCTAATTCCACTAGCCAGTAGACAGTTCCAATGGTGTCTATAGTTAAATACTATCGCCATTGTCAGAAACTGGCTATTCTATCGGTTTTAATTCGAATTGTATGGCTGTCCTGATGAGAATGCAATTTCGAACTGACCGCCATTTTTTGTGTGGTTTCGATTGATTGTTCTCTATTCTTGATCTCTTGTCTTGAGCTGATTATTATTGCCTATTCTCATTTTTGCAGAGTTTTATTTTTATTTACTTTTATATACTTTTAATTGTGATTTTTGAATCCTAATATTCTTCTCATCCCCCTTTCCAATGTAGTGATATGTAACCTTCTATCTTTATCCTTAGACTTGGCTTATAGTTACTCATTTGTAACAGATATGCTAGAGATGGGTTTTTTTGTACATACAGTAGTTTATGCATAATTTTCGATTAAAATCATTTAATTTTTATATATATATATATATATATATATATATATATATATATAAATATACCGAAGCATACTAAAAAAATAAGGACACTTTGCAAATATGCAAATGTTAAAAAATAAAGATATTGAGTAAATAGGAATGACAATGCAGTTTTGGAGAAGTGAACAAATCCATTATTTAGGCCTAGCCCTTGTCCACGTGCATAGCATTAATGCTTGGATTACATTTGTTTTTCTTTTATCGATTCCATACCATTGATTTTTGATGATTTTCTTTAACCTGATGATTTTCTTTAATCTGTTAGGTTTTTCGAGTTACAGCTTCTCACTTTTCTTTCATTGGACTTTCACACTATTATATATATATATATATATATATATATATATATA